>JBCJKH010039439.1:0-39496 GCA_039877255.1 Loriculus beryllinus
CACACAGCAATGGGAATTAAGGTTGCAGAAAGCATGCTTAACTGTAATGTGTTTGTTCTTCTGTATTTGCAAAGAATGTTACTAATATTACATGCATTTGTGTTTGTCGGTATAAGAATGTATCTCCATAGTTTAATCTAGGGTTTTTAACTTCCTGGGAAGTTTCCAAAAAAATATCCCCAGACAAACCAAAATTACTACTCATGAGTAGTGAAAAATAGTATGCAAAAATTTGCATTTTTAAATGTGTCTGTGAAATTTTGCAGTCATTTACATTTCAAGTCAGCAATTAGATTAAAAAAGCCCGCAACTGCAGCTGTGACAAGTACTCTGTTATGTGGAAAACATAAATAATCCTCTTGTTCTCCACCAACAGCTCTGATGAGAATGCATTTTAGCATAGCGTTCAACTTTTGCCTTTCAAGGTTGCTTTCATCCTTGATACAATATGAACTGGAAAACCTAAAAGGATTGGAGTCCAAACAAGATATGTATTTAAGAACACAAATTGCTCTTGTTATTGCACTTGATCCTTTACACATCAGCTTTTCAGGCACCATTAGGATCAGCCGTAGATGGCATCCTATCAGCTCTTCAGATGATGATGAAAGGAAAGTGTCTGGGGACAGACCCAAGCACACCTGGAGCTGGAAGAACATGCCCTCTTAGGAAGGTGAATTGAGACCAGATGCTTACTTTTCCATCACCCTGCCTGTCTTGTTGACAAACATTTTGAGGTTATGTTTGGCAAAGAGAGTTGCAAAAAAGTGGGACTTCAAATAAATATCAGCTCTTTTCCACAGCCTCAAAACAGGCACTTTCCTTACAGAGATGCCTCCAGCTCATCCTGAGCATTGATGCATCCCAACCCAGGCGTAGCAGTCAGTCCATGACACCTTTGGGGAGTAACAGGTATTCGCCATAGAGAAGACTGACACCAACAATTTAATTGTCCAACAGCTGCTCATGGATCAGGTCCCTCTGCTAAACAGCTTTTGTCCTTAGCTTTGTCTTCAGGGTCTTTCTGTCCTGTCAAACAAGGCATCTTCCTATTTTGCGCTAGAATCAGCAGATCAGAGCTGGCTGTGGCATCACAACCAGACTTGGGACTGGAATGGGATTTGATTTTCAGCAGGGACATTTTGGAGCTCAGGTCTCCTTGCAATACCAAAAAAAAAGGAAAAAAAAAAAAAGGAAAAAAAAAGAAAAAAAATGGAAGGAAAGGGCAGGCAGTTTTAGCAATTTTAGAAAATGTCAGCTCATGAGCTCATATTCAGTGGTGGGTTTTAAAACAGGTCTGTGGATCACTGGGAAAACCCCTATAGCTTTCTGAAATAGCCCTGCTCTTGCTGGCTGCTGGCTGTGCCTACAGGGTATGACCTATGCCAGGCAGCCAGAGACACCTGCAATTTGTCATAACCACAGTGCACCTCTCTGTTCTGTGCTTGGTTGTTGCCATTGCTGCCAGTTTCCCTTGGGTGGTTATTAAGCGTGACATTTGTGAGCACTTTTAATGCTTAGCTGAGCTGGCAAAAGTAGGTGCTGCAGTCTGCAGCAGCCCTGTCTCAAGCACCTTGCTTCATGCCTGGACGATGGCTTCAGTTTCAAACTGCGAGATAATACAGCATTTGAAGTCTTTTTCTGACAGCATTAATGTTCATGTCATAACAGAGGTGTGTTAGATCTGAGCCTCAGGACCTCGTGGAGGAAATGTTGCACCTTGGAAAATGTCCTTCACCTGTTGATGTCTGCTTTTTCATGCGCTCCAAAACCTGTTCTTGCCTTGTCAGTGGAGCTTGATGAAAGACACTGAAGACTTAGTCTCTGTTACTCATCAGTGAGACGAAATGCAAACTTTCCCTTCACCTTTAATTCAGTTTCTCCTTCCCTGTAATATGTATTAACACGTGTTCCTTTCCTTACATCTGAGGTCAAGCAGACAGCATGCAGAAAAAAGAATTAGAGACACAAGAGAAGACTGAAAATAAATTATGAGCTAAGGGCTGGGCATGGGAAGAGACTGACAGTGCTTACTGGAAGAGTGTGTCCAAACAACACAAGAGAGGATGTCATTGGGAGGAATAAAGACAGTAGGAACAGTATATAATATTTTTTGTCATTTATGGTTCAGAAAGATGGTTATTATTACTTTTTTTCTGCAACAGATGAGAAAAAGACTAAGATGGTGGCCAGGGGAGAGAAGAGCACAATGTGACTAAAAATAGCTGAATTTGGTTTAGCCCAGTAAAGAGAAGGTTGAAAAAGATGTGATTTCTTTCTAGAAATATATCAAAAGGGTAAATGCCAGATGGAGAAGGGCTATTTGAGCTAAAGGGTAATTTTGGCAAAAGAACAAAATAGGGGGGAAAAATCAGCTATAAATACATCCAGCCTGAAGAGCTTTCTAACTATCTGAGCAGTGAGTCTGCAGCGTCCTCTCAGCTGGAGCCATTGGGGCAATCTCTGGGACTTAAAGGCAGAGTCTGATCACGAATTAAAATGAGTGAATGACAGCACTGTCTGGCTTTGACAAAGCAGGATGCTCCTAATGTTCATGTCTTGCTCTCAGAAAAAGCCAATGAAAATGGAAATGGATGGAGATTAGCTGGCAGCCTTTTTATTAGCTAGCAGCTATTAATAGGGTGGAGTGCACTGAAAATTTCCACATCGAGCTATCAGACGCTCACCCTGCCCGTCCCCTGAAGCTCTTACCTTCATGTTTTACAATCACTTTACAATAGAAAAAGGTGTATATCTATGAAGACAGTGCTTCAGTGGTTATCATCAGTTTTTCTTATTACAGCTGAAGCTACTAAATATACTTTTCAAGATCATTTGACACGCCAGCCAGCACTGAACTCCAGATGGACCGCCTAACTATTAAACAGAAACTCTTCCAGAATTGCTATGCTATCAGCAGCATGAGAGTAGTTCCCCTTGCCTTTCTGCCTTCCTCTCTCTCATCCTTTTTGGTTGCTGTGATTTCTCTGTTCTCATTTAAACTTGTAGTAACTTATCCTAAGACTGCCAGTTTGTTGTCAGTGGATGGGAAGCAAGACGAAAATCAGGCCCTGTTTTCACTTTTTTACATCAGAAAGCAGTTTCTGGACAAAAATTCTGCACTTCCTAAATCAAAGCTGCCCCATAGTTTCGAGCTGCAGTAACATGGTTCAACACAGTCAGCTCTTGTATGAAGTTTCACTTTCAACAAAGCATTTAGTATGTCTATGTAATTATTAAATAGGAATAATAGTATTAATATTATATCCACATTTATATTAATGAAATAATTAAAATACCTATCTTTTGCAGTAGGATGTCAGCCTGCCTCCAGAGGTAGGAAGAGCTGTCTGACCAGTCAGAGGTTGCTCTGCTTCAAACTTTTTGGGGTAGTTTGGAGGTTTTTTATTTGGTTTAACATTTTTCTGCAAGGGGGGAAGTCTGGGTTTTGTGAACGTCCACGGTCAAACGAAAATGCAACTTGCCTGTTTGTCACTTTACCAGAAGCAATGTACTTGATTAAACTAAAATCACACAAATTTCTATCCCTTCTGGCCATTGAAATTTCAGGTTTCAATCTTCTACTGTATTTTGATCTTTCTCATAGACGTCTTATGTTCTGGCATTTTTCTGTGACTTGAATTTTATGTAATCGATTAAGATGTAAATTTTCCGTCATTCTGGCTATTAACTTCAGGTGGCATGCAAAACCTGTTGAAACCTCTGAGAGCTTTTCTGTTGACTATAGTGGGCTTTGGGTCAGGGCTCTAAATAGCAATCATTCCCTTGAATCTTTTCTAGATTAATGAGTGATTAGCAGATGTTTCTTCCACTCTTTACCTAACAGTTGATAAACCAGAATCTGTGAGGAGCTGTGTATGGTACGATTTTACAACCCTCAAAATGCTTTAGAAAATGTATTTATAAATCGTGCACATAAAAGGAAAGAATATTGACAAATTCTCTGCTATAAAAGAGTAGGCTTGCTGTGCTTTATGTAAGTCTCTCAGCAATAGAGCGTTACTTACCATGGGACACAGTGAAAAACTAATAGATCTTTATATATGTTGGTGCCTTGGGTACTTCTCTCTGTTCTGTTTGAGGTAATTTACAAGTCTTTGGTATTCCAGCTTCAATTCATGCATCTTTTAGGACCAGATTCTTTCTTAAGCAATATTTAAACAACTCTTTGTACAGGAAGAGAGTTATGCAAAGAAAAAAAGCCCTTGATTTTCCAATTACCTGTTGTTATTCTTTAAGTTGCCTTTCAATCCAAGCAATATTTCTAACACTAAAACATACCATCGGGATTTGTTCTACTCGACCTTTCACGATATTTAGGCATCTGGCTTTAAGCTAAAGTAATCAAGATGATAATTAAACCTACATCTTTGTGAATGTCAAAACTGTCATCTGCATCCACAATGTTACAGGTTTGCAAGAAATGATGATCAAGAGAAATTTAACATCAGTGAGGTCATTAGGAAATTGTTACAGCATTGGCTTCGCCAAAATCTGCCTTGTCAAAGCAAATGAGATACATGGAAGTATGCTACACTAAATGCCTATAGAGAAAACCTAATAAGTGTCATTATAAACTAAGTATACTTTGCAAACAGAATTGTCGACAGTATTTTAAATAATGTCCAAGCCATAGTAGCAGGCTATGTGTATCCTTCAGATTGTTTCACTATTAGTAGCTTGCACTATGTGTGGCTGTATATGCATTTATTAGATGGAATAATTACTTTCCTGATGCAAATTGTTATTGTATTTTTAGAGAAACCAACAAAAGCCTTAATGCTTCACATTAAATAATGAAAAAATAAATGGTAATTTGAAAAAAAGTTAATGATGCAGTAGCTTCCAGCTTAGAACGAGGCAAAGTCAGGAGTGTTAAGTTCATGGGAAAACGTGTCTTGAAATTGTTCCCATTTTCAAATGAAGTCATGCCACAGTTTTCCAATACTGATAAGCAATCAGAAGTTATTTCCCAGCAGCCAACGTAGCCCTGAGTTTCCAGCCAAAGCTGTGAGCCCACACTTGGCTCTCACTGATACTGAAGAGAAGGTGAGTGGGATGGTGTTGATCGTGATATGGGATCACTTGCATTGCAGGATGTCTTTTGTCATCTGCAACTTCAACAATTTAGTCCAAAACGTTATCAAACTAGGCAAGTGTAGGAATTATTTGCATTTCTCTGTCATCATTTCTCTGTTGCGTTCCCTGACACAAACTTCAAGCACCGTAACTTCAGCTGCAGAGCACCATGCAGCAGCTTATTGTGCACACAATTCCCTCTGTTGTCATTTACAAATTTATCTGAAGGTTGGTTTTGCAGCTAGTCAAAGAATTAAAACTAAAACTACTGAAAGTAAGGCCCAGATGCTGGCTTTAAATAGCCCTCGGTGTGATAGTACGTATTAAGGTTGGTTATAAATAGGGTCTGCAATGACTGAGGGGCCTCAGTCCAAATGTGCCACAAGAGATGGAACAAATTCAGCCCATGCGTCCTCTGCAGCCACAGGAGAATAAGACAGCTCTAAGAGGCAAAACAGTACATCCAATGTGCAACTGTCCATGAGCAGTGACATGAAACAGAGAGCTTAAGGAGAACCCATGCCTTCAAGGCACTCACAGATACCTGCTTGGCACTCAAAACCTTTTATTGACAGGAGGTTCCCCTCTATCTAAGATGCAGTTAGATGTAGTGCTTTGTCAGCTTTTTATGTCAGAGGAAGATGCCTTGAGTACTTTCCCAAAGGGTTCTCTGGGTCATGTCTTGGGACCATTCTCAGCTGAGCTGGAATTACCATATGTCCTGGTTCAGCTGTAATAGTGATTTTTCTCCTTAGTAGCTGGTGCAGTGCTGTGTTTTCAGCTTTAGTCTGAGAACAATGCTGAAAACACACTGATGTTTTTAATTGTTGTTAAGTACTGCTTATGCTGATCAAGGATTTTTCAGTTTCTCATGCTCTGCCAGTGAGGAGGGGCATGGGAAGCCGGAAGACAGGACACCCAGAGACAGGACACCTGACCCAAACCAGCCGAAGCGGTATTCCATACCACAGCACGTCACGCCCCGTCATGGGGAGTCATCTGGAAGCCCCAGATTGCTGCTAGGATCAGGCTGGGTATCAGTCAGTGGGTGGAGAGCATTTGTATTGTGCATCACTTGTGTTTAGTGTTTTTATTTTATTTCCTTCCCTTTTTTATTTTCATATTCACTCCCCTTGTTATTTCCCTTATCATTGTTATTATTAGTGGTAGCAGCAGTTGTTTTGTGTCATACCTTAGATACTGGACTGCTCTTATCTCAACCCATGCGAGTTACGTCCTTTTGATCCTCCTACCCATCCTGCCAGGAGCAGGGTGGAAAAAAAGGTGGGGAATGAGTGAGTGAGCACCTTTGAGCTTTTGAGTTACCAGTTGGGTTTAAACCACAACACCACCAAAACTCTTCAGCTGCTCAGCCAAGAAGAAAGACTTTTGAAAGTCAGAGGAGCCCAAGTGCCTGACTCCATCCTAGCTCTTGGGCTGCCTGCACTGGAAGATTTACTGCATGCTGGTTCCTGCTCCCACAATTGTTAATGCCTTTCATATTAAATATCGCTGGAAGAAAAAAGGCCTTCAGTGTGGAACTGTCCAGGATCTTCATTGCTAACAGCCTAGAGCTGTCCAGGCTTCAGTTCTAACAATTTTAAGTACTTTTGCATCTACCTACATTACTGGCGTTTTGGACTACAAACTCTTAAGAGTAGCCCTAAGCAGGAAGAATTTTGTACCAAATTACTTTTGTCCCTGTGGATTAAATGTATAGCCTGAAGCAAAAATTGAGCCTGCATGCACAGATAGAGAGAGGTTCGTAATTGCCCAACAGCCTGCAAATTCCTCTTTTTCTTGTAATTCTCAAAGGAGAGGAAAATGGGGTCTATAGTGGTAACATTGGCATTTTAGATGGAGGAAGTGTGAAGCAGCAGTTAGCTATTAGACTAATATAGCATCTGATCTGCGAGATACTTTCTAACAAGCAGAAGATCTAATGGTATAACTGAGAAAGTCATCACTTGGCAGCACATGTCTGCAGGCTTGAGCTCTCGGTAATCTGTAGACAGGTGGTTAACCTAGTGCAAGGGTGATATAAACTCTGACCTGTTATATGGGTGAAGGAAAGAGAAAATGCCCAGGGAAATGCTGCTGAACTGATTTAAAGACTGTAGAACATTTCCCATGCTCTGCGACAGACTCCAAAGTACATTCATAAGAAAAGCATCCACCTAGAGACAAGTGTGCTAACTCTTGAAGGCTGGAACATAAACTGAGATATATTTAAATGCAATATTAGAATGAATAACCTAAAGGTCTTTTCCAACCTAAACGGTACTATGATTCTACGATTCTGTGATGTATCATAGCCCCGAGTACACATGCTGTTTTCTGGTGTGCTTCTGCTAGCTAGGATAATAGCTCCTTTATCTCCCAGTTTTTGCAGCAGGAGCAGTAATATCTGAAAGAAGCCAACTGCTGGTGGTAAGCTGGGGGATAATTTAGAGTTTAGCCTAAGGCTCCCTCTGGAGTCAAAGGAGAAAGTACAGTGCCTCCAAGGAGAGAATCAGAGTAGGGACCTGTGTGGCCATGGGGAGTTCTGTCTAAGGAAGGCAAAGCACCTCTCCCTGTACCTCGCTGGAGCTATGCCAGGCCAGGGCCAAACTTGCCCTAAGCAGCCACTTTTGGGGTTTTCCCTTTTTTCTGCGGGAGAACAGAAGATGCCAATCTAAATTAGGCTGGAGCAAAAGCATTAACTCATTGCAAGGTAAGGGATATTGTTTGAACAAATACTGTGCTTGCTTAAGCATTGCCTAAAGTTCAGTTAATTAGGCATTAATTTAAACTTTGGCTGATTCTAGGGGCAGTAGCTTTTTCTTTTTTAATTATTACGTATCTCATCCACGTGGCTTTAGTTTTCAAGTATGATAAGTGATGCTGTATGACTATAATGCCAACATCTGTGGAAATAGTCTTGATACTAATAGGACCATATTTATTTCGGGAAAACAGCAAATAATTTCTAGTAGTAGTACCTGAACTCCTTTAAATTAATAAGTAGTACCTTATCAATTAATTGGTTGTGTTTATCCTACATCAGCTCCAAAATACACAAAGAAATGCATCTCTTACCAGATATTCCCAACTAAACTTGGTACATCATTAATTTTTCCTACTCTGGACTGGAATAAATAGATGTTACTTATGATCTGGGATGAGTTGCTAAAAATGAGCAGAAATGTGCTGAAGTCAGAGGGAGCTGTTCTGTTAACTTCAAAGGCCTTGCAATCACATCTATGGTGCTGAATATTTTACCTATTAAAAGCTGCGACATGTATCATTAGATACTATGGATTAAGTAAATGTGTGGCAGCTTGCTCTAGCACAAAGCATGGCAATTGATTATAAGGATGGACTGCTTTCCAAATCTTGAGAATATTTCTTGGTTTTGGGGAGAGTGATTGGTCCAGACTACTGTCCAGATGACCTTAAAAACCCATCCTGGAATCTGTCCTTATCCTGACTCCTCTAAAATAACTTACTAATATTTAGCAATAAAAAAACATACTGAACACAATCAGCAGTCCCTATACAATTAGCATAGCTGGAGAAAGGATTTTTTTATTTCATTAGTTTTGATATATTTATAACTTCATTAATGAAACAAATAAACAGGACAGAACTGTCTCATTTTGGTATCGAGTACTCTTTTGCCTCCTGGGCAGGTAGAGCTTTCTTGCAAGGCAGAGGGCAAACATTTTGCTCCTAACTGGCAATGCCTCAGCTTGAACAGAGGTTGGTTTGCTACTAAGAGTCCTGCTAAGACAGTGAGTGCAGTGGATTCCTTTTTTGATAACCTACCATAGAAAACACCAGGAAATATAGTAGTTTAATGCTTAAGAATCCCTTTTGCTACTTCTGTGTCAATCAGAAAATGCTTTAATTTTTGTTAGTTTTGGGTGGTATTTTTCAATTGTGTAACACTAACAATTGCATATTTAGCAAGTAATTAAAGATTAAAATTTAGACAGTCATCACACTCCCTCCATCCCCAGAAAAAAACCCGGTAAGCAATTAATGTTTAAATCCTTTTTAATAAATGAATATTCATTCATCAGTATTTTCATAAAGTATCTATTCATCATTCCATTTTACTATTCTTTTTTTTTTTTCACTGTTGAATACAAAAAATACATAGATGTGCCTTAAGCAAAAAAGACTGGGTTTTGGTTTATCTTTACAATGGGATGAAATCAACTTAGAGTTAAACCACTTTAATATTTCTACTCTTTATTGACCCTTTGGGGTATAACACAAGATCGCTCTTTTATTTTCAAATGCATTTTACAAACAAATGGTGTGTAAATGTTATTTATAGTAGTGTTGAGTTAGAAAGGAGTCAATTAGCTATGAAATAACATTATTCTGGTTCAATTTGGTTGAAATTACCATTTTTAGTCTTAAAGCCATCTATGGCTAAAATCATACACTGCAGCTAGCATAAAGGGACAAAAGCCAGAAAATGAGAGGTCAAGGCAAACACTGTTTTTAACATGTGTGTGTGTGTCTGTGTGCAAGAAGTGGTGCTGGGACTGGAGGAAGGGAATTGGCAAAAAAAGGCACAAAAATGCATGTTAGAGATGAAGTGTTAACCTTAAGTGAGATTTTCCTGTTTATTTTCAAGACAAACCAAGACTTTTATCTGTCCAAAATTCAAGCTGTTTCTGCCCCACATAACTCAGCTAGGCCAATGAAGTATCATGAAAACTCTGAAATGTGTAGCTGCCCACTTTTTGCAATGACAGGCAAGGTGGGGTGTTCACTTTCATGGAAGGGTCTGTAGTAACACACTGCTCTCCAGTTGTGCAAAGGGTTAAGAGAGGGGAAGTTCTCAGACACTGAGTTCTTTTGGCTATGCTTGGTCCCGAAAATGCACCTTGCTCCTTTGCTCTTGCTAGACATTGATTTTCCACCTGCTTGGAAATCCTGACTGAAGCCACTGGAGAACTGATTTCACCGAGATTTGGAATACCCATTTCGATCACAGCTAAACAGTCTTCTTGTTGAAGATCTCTGCTTGACCACAGGATCTATAGGAGCTGGGACTTGAAGAAAACAGAGAATTTAACTGTGATTAAACCTAGAAGGTGGGACCACTTTTCTTCAAAATCCCATTTTCAGGGTAGTTTCTTTGAGGCATTTACTGAAGGACTTGCTTGATGATAATTTTATTAGGGTAATTTTCTAAAGCAAAGCCTTCCCTTTATCATTTTTATAAAAAAACAGATCTTCCTGTTTAATTCTATTTTGTCATTAGGATAAAAACTTGGGAGGTCTTTTCAGCAATTCTACCAAATCTGTACTTTGGGAGAGTGTTAATTGTTTAGTTACCTTGATTATAATGATGACAATGTGCTCTCTAATCCCTTCACAGTTTGAAGCTGTATTAGAGAGCTCATAATACACTGTGGTTTACCAATGGGAGATAATACTGAGAAGCTTTTAAAAGCAAAGTTTTTCTGCTCCAGCTATATGGGCTCCTTTGAGGCTCTTCATACTGTATAGCTGTCTGCAGATACAGTGCTTAAACACTGCAGCTAGAGCCACTTTGCACCACTGCCAAGGATGCAGCAGGACTGCGGTGCTGATCCTGCACATGACAGCAGCTGGAGATCGCATTGCAGCTTTGCTGCAAGGCAACTTGGTGGAGCCCATTCCTGTTCAAGGAGCAGCCCCAAGGATGAGATTGCAACACAGACTTTGCAACCGAGGTTCACCTGTGCTGCATTTCAGCCCAGAGCAAAATTTCATAGCTCAGCTGCAGATAGTCAGGAGTGGGAACATCTAATGGACTGTACACGGCAGCAAAACAAGCATCATTGCTCTACTCACAGTTAAATCAAGTGCTACGGAGAATGCGGGTCATTACAGAGCTAAAACAGCCTTTTCAGGTTCATCCCTTTTTGGTGTTTTTGGTAGATGCATATCCACACATTTTTCTCCCATAGGTGTCTCTAGCTAGCACCCAAAGCTCTCTCTCTGCCCCAAATTCCTATCCATGTCCAGAGAAGTGGCAGGGCTAAGCCTGATTTTTTTTTTTTTTTTAAAGATCTATTTATGCTACTGTTTTTGTTGTTATTGAGAATGTACATGATAGAAACACTGTTTACAAAAAATATATCTTTTCTTTAGAAAGTTTTAGTTCCGATAAATATCAAATGAAGTTTACAGATCTGCAACTGGCATACCTTGACAACTACAATCTAGTAGACTGAAAAAAGATGGAATGGCAGTGAGGGAACGAATTGAGATGAAAACCAAAATGGTCACATTTGCATGAAGGATATGTTAGAATTTAGTTAATGCTGAAAGAAAACATACTTTTTGCTATCTCTTCTGATTTGTGATGACAGCACACTACCTTGGTAAGTGGACGTGTATATACTTTCAGTATATAAATAAAATATAAAAATGCTCCATTACTGAATCAAAGTATCAGAAGTGCTCTATTCACTCAATTCTAGAGAATAAAAAGTTGTAACATCACAGAAACAAAAATATGACATAGCATGCAGTCACAATAGCAAGCACAGAGAAGAAAAATATTGAGAAAATATACTAATATGCATATTATGCAAATATATTTTACATTAACATACAATGTTATAAGAATGTTAAATAATGTGAATGCATGTTTAAAAAAGGCTACAGCTAGGTGGTTTCATGTCAAAGTAGCAAATAACCTGAGACATCTATGCTTTCACTGGAATAACAATCTTTAAATCTACAACAGATGTAGAACACATTGACAGCAGTTGAATTCTCAGCTAAATTATACTAAAAATGTGCTGTTCTCTGTCAAAATAACATGGCAGCTGGAACCAGTCCAAGGGAAGGGAAATGTGCTGTACATTTACAGTACTTACAAAAGATTCATTTCACTGTTGATGGACACTTAAAATGCTTGTTTGGAATATTATGAACACGTGTTGTCTCCAAAGACCTAGAGCAAAACTCCCATGATCACCTTGCTTACTACAGAAGAGATAGCAAGAGATCATTAAAAGCAACATCCATTCAGGAGTGGGTAAAAAAAGTATTATGACATATATAAACCCAAGAAATTTTAGCAAAGAAAAGTAAATTTGGCTCAATGAAATCATAGTTGATGGATCTGCAGTATAAATGACTTACTTTAAACTTATCAGTGTAACTCTACTGCTTTATGATTAGTGTGTATGGCAACATTTACAAAAAATGGTAGTACTGACTTTATACATGTTTACAGCTGTTTGAAAATTCTATGACAATCAAAGTCTTGTAGAGATAATACACAACACTTACTTTCTCAAGGCTTGTTGTTTTGACAACACCGGCCTTTTGATTTAAAAAGTTCCTCTGAAGTGCATTCTATGTTAAAGTGTCCATAACCTCAGAATCAATGTGTACATGTGTGTGTGCATACATATACATTTGCTTTGCAATATGTGCTTTTAAGTACACACAATTCTTTGCTACATGTATTCACACATACATGAGTATGGTCTATAAGTTCATTTATATATATTTATGTATAAATATATATATAAACTGTGCAGGCAAGTAATACTTCTCTTGTTATAATTGAAGTCCTTTAAAAAAGTTCAGTCACTCAGTTAACATAGTATAGCCAGTAAATTAGGTTGAAAAGAGAAAATGTGAACGGAAAAACCATTCTTGACCATCTGTCGATGGCATTCACATCTGTTAGATCAGGGATTTTTATTTTCAGTTGTGAAGACCTCCTTCGTAAATGGCCCCTCCTGCTGTGAGAGCCTGGTCTCTCTGACGAACGCCTCCCAAGGCTTTCACGATGTGAGCTTTGTTTTCTGTACTGTATCCCTGAGTTGTCAAAGGATATCGTTGAATTTCGGGCTTCCGTAACACTGGTGGTGACCTCGTTGCTTGCCACCTCATTGTGAATTTCAAGCGATGTTAACAGGATGTTTCCATGGGTGTCCACCTAGGGCGCAAAACCAGAAATATAAATGGTTTCAAAAGACTTGACATTTATCAGCAGAATGTGGGTGTATTTAAATCTCCAAACCCATACATATTTTAAGAAAGTGTGTATTCATTTTAAGCATGTGATAATCTTAGGGAAAAAAAAAAAAGGTAATATTCATGTGCCTAAAATTAGGAAAGTACTTAAATACTTTTACAAACAAGCGTATCATCATACTACCAATCTCCAGTACAAACTGCATCTGGCAAGAAAACACATTTCCTTCTCCCTTTAAACCAGCTGCGTTTTAAAGGGTGGCGTAGTTCAGTGAAATCTCCACATTGCTGCAATGGGGGAAAAGGGATGGATTCTGCCTCTGCTATAGCAGAAAATTAAATTAAACTGGACTAGCTTTTTTCTATCTGTGATTTAAAATCATCTGGAAAAAGTGCCTGTGAAGCTTGCTAAAATCACAAGAACAGTTGTGATCTGCTGAACTCTTTGTATTTTGCAATCATAGAGCTTATTTGCACATTTTCTCTTCGACTTTTCCTGTCATTGTCATTGCACAGTTTTCCAATCATGGCAATGCTTAACTGTAGGGTTTTTTCACTTGGGTAAGTGAAAAAGATCTTAGAGACCAATGAACTTAGACGAGAAAGCTGCTGAACTGAGAAAATAGGTGGCACTATTCCCTTCCACCTCCACATCCAACATGCAGTGAGCACAGTGTTGAGCACAGGTGAACAATGTTATACCATTTTTAGTAGCTAAGAGGAAGGCTGTGATCATTCATAGCCTTTCACAAATTAAGGGTCAGAGTCTCCAGACGCCCTGAGCAGCAGTAACGGAAGAGTTGCACAGAGTTGGGTTTGGCTCCTTCATTCCAGAAAAAACTTCAGTTCCCATCAGTGGCACTAACAGGAAGTCCCAAATTATGCTGTCTTAGTACTTGGTAGCTACAGTGATGAAGCATCACTTTCCCTTGTGCCCCACGCCCTGAATGCTGGAGGAGGGGGGGAGAACACAGCTGATGTCATGATCAGCTCCAACTTTCTTGCTAGTTTTTGGAAAAGGAGAATGACAGATGAAGGTGAAATACTCTGTGCTGGGTATTTTCAGCCAGTTGATGCATGTGTGACTGTTCAAATGAACTCACTTTCCCTATGTCAGACACAGATAGTGAATCATGCCATAGAGCATAATTTCAAGTTTTACATATATAATTTAATCATCCAGAATTCATCCTGTAATTAATATGTATTTCTAATCTGCCACATGATCTAGCTGTGTTAACTGCAGCAGTCAAACATATCATCCTAGCAGCATCTGCTTAAAAGTGGTTGATAAAATGCACTGCTGTCATGGTCTTTCGAAGTCTGTACAGTCATCTGATACCACGTCCCTTGCAAGCTTTGTGTGATGTATTAAAGTATGTGTGGCTGTGGCCGTCCACATGCATTTAGCTTTTTCTCAATCCTGTTAAAATTCTGTAAAATGTATATTTCTTTCATTAAGTGTTGAAGCTACAGCTTACCTTTTCTCAGAGAAAACAATTATGATAGTTTATCAGTAATGCTTTGCCAAGCTTCTTGCAAATGGAAAAGGAATATAAAATGCTATGACTGACATACAGACAAGTAGGGAAAAAATGTCCTAAAGTATCCAACAAATCCTGCAGTTGTAGGCAACAGCACATTATGCTGATTAGTGCCTATAAATAAAGATAAACAACGTGAACCAAAATAATGGGGTGGATAAGCCTCAGTAGTGATTAAGAAGAATTTATTTTCCTCATGGCAGAAACCCATTGGGTACAAAAGTACAAGCCTGAGGTTTGTAGAAACAAGTTCATGCTGTTGAGCAGTATCTGTGACCAAGGAATACACACAGCTGTAAAATACAGCCATGAATAGCATCACTACTTATGGTGGTATCTGAAAGGAATAGATTTAGGTTTCTCTGGTTGGTTGGTTGGTTGTTGTTGGTTGTGCTGCTTTGTTTGGGTTTTTTTCCACAAAGATTACAAATTATGATCAGGATTTGTAACAGCATTGTGTAAAATATCTCCATAATCTGCATTTTTCACATGAACCTTAAAACTAAATCTGTCATCCAGACCCCGCAGCATCACATGTCATGTCCTTTCCCATCTCCTCCCACACTTTGAGAAATATCTTTCAGCTTACTAAAAATGCCCCAGCAGAGGCTGTTTTGCTGGGCTCCATCATGACAGCACTGCCTTCTCTCTGCAGGTTTCTACTCCGTTTCCTTCCACAACCACAGGTGTCATCTGCTCTTTCCCTCAGGGCTTCCCGATTCTGCCTGCCACCTACATATATACAGACATTAGCCCATCCATGGGTACTTTGTCCTTCTACACTGAGCCTGGATTTTTGTTAAGTGAGGTGTTGACTGAAAGCTTGTATTCTGAAGGGCACAATTATATATTCTGGCTTCTCCTGGCCAAGGAATTAATTTTATTCCACTTATTTCATTACACTTCATAGCCGCCTTCATTTTATCTGTCAACCTTACATGCCATCCTAACATGGCTTCTGATCTGCCAATGATGCGGCCACTTTTCATCACTTGTGACTGTACTTATAAATCAAACTAGAAAAGCTGTAAAAATGTTGCAACATTTATGTAAATGCTTTGTCTGAAAATGCCATTATGTCCTATGAAGTTGCATGACAGCATGTATTTCCTAAAAATCACAAGTGAAACATATTTGGAGACATACTTCTGAAATGAATCTCCTTGTTAATAGAGCAACAGACTTGCATGTCAAATACAAAGAATGAGCAGATGGAGAGAAGAAGGGGTCTGCAGAAACTGAAATCAGGCTTCTGGTCCACATATACTCTTGAAATCCATTCCTAAAAATTATATTGATTCCTTCAGTGGTTTTGGATAAACCAGCTAAGCCCTCAACCACATTAGAGCAATATATGCTAATGCTTTGTGACAATCTTAAGGTGATGTTGTGAACCATGAATGTATGAAACACGTTAAAAAGTATTTGCACAAAAGCATGACTTCTGAATGGTCTAAGCAACAATTTAAATGACTTCGACAAATGTACACAAGCTCTCTCAGTGAATGCAGAAACAAATCAATAACAGTAGGGTATCCTGTGCAAGTCAACTCATGTTTGCCTGAATACACAGGTAAGGCAAAATCCTCCATGAGTGAACATGAATGTTGCTAGGTAAGTCCAGGGAAAATATTACAGATAAAGATTGAGATAAGTAGCTAAACAGATTAGTCATGGGTACACATGATGAACAAGACCAATGTTTTTGTTAAAACTTTTGTTTTGTTTCTTATGAGCCTTAGAATATGATTTTATCACCTGACTCAAAAATGTCACTGTCACTGGAAATTACCCCAAAAATGTTAATGCTAGGCTTTGCTCTCGAGCATTGCTTATAAATTGGAGAGATGACATTGTAGATTTGGATGATTTCCCCTCATACCTTACCACCCTTATTTAATCTAAACATTTCTCTTTTTTGCCTTCTCTGCAACCCTGTGCTTCCATGCTTCTTGTACTCTTCTTTCTGCCCACTGCGGTTCCACCTGAAGCCATTCATTCCCATTTTCCCACTGTGGTCTCCACTGCTGGTGCTCCCATCTTCTCTCCAACACAAGCCAGGGCTGGTTGCTTCCACGGAGTGTTACCCAGTGAGGTTATCAAAGCAGAGAGAAACAGCTGAGTACCAATTCATTAATTCCCTGATGAAGCATTATGGATCCAAATGTACAAAACTGATGCTTACATTTCAGAATCAAATTTAATCAAACCCCATCCTTCCCACCTCTGAACAACAGCTCCCGCACTAGGATGAAGTGACTGAATCTCACATACTCTGGAAGCTGAGAAGCATGAAATGCTGTGAGATGTTTTAGGCACAGAACAGATTAGCTTTTGAAGGTTCACTGTTTCTGAACTATATGTATTACAGTACAAATAAAAAATCTGAAGACTCTAGCAGCCTAATATCAATACATAAAAATTACTATAACTTACCTAACTGAAGCCAGAAACAGGAGAATTAAGATAAGGTTCACAAAACCCCTCTGATACTTGCTCTTGGAAGAACACCATGTCACCAGCTTAGACTGTATGTATGTGGGTATGAAACTCTAAACTTTTACATGTGAAAAGTCCTGAATCTACTTCTCAATTCTAAACAAGATACTGACTCATTTAGATGTTAAGTATTATACTTTTAAAGAAATGAAAGACAAGATCTGCTATAGAATACCTTTCCTCAATTAAGATTTCTGGAAAACCTCACCTTTAATGCCAGTGAGAGAACACTTTACTGGGGTCAGGAAACTACCAAAAGGCTTGATTTACTATTAGGCAATGTCTGAATTATTTCATGTTCATTTAGTTTTCTGATTAATATTCCATAAATTTTAAGGAGTACTTTACAATTAAATCTGTTTCCTCATAAGTCTTTCACTACACTACACAAAAAAGAAAAATAAGGAGCATTTTGCTCAAACCCCATAGGTATGTTTTGGAGTTCATAAATCCCAAATTTTTAAATACCATGTAAACACTTTCCATCATATGAAGCAATATAAATGCAAATAGCGGGTTTAAATAACAGCATGAAAAGCTGTCTCTGTAGTTAGTCTTGCATTATTTTACATCAAAATTACTATTCAAGTACATTATCCCACGAAACAGATCTCCCCTTAAAATCATAATAAAATGGAAATTATTTTTGGTGCAAATTATAATCTAGACTCCAGCTCTCTGATTCTCACCTTACCTGCCCTGCTGCAAGTGTCTATGGTTTTGTAAGGGGTAAACTACCTCATAGCAGTTTCTATCTTCTTTACTTGCGTATATAAATGGCTTTCCAACTTGTAGAACAGTATGCAATCGAGCCTTAAGTGTTATCTGTGCTTAAAACAAAACTATCTGACCACATTATGCCTTGGATATTTTAAAAATAATTTAAAACTGAAAGTACAAGAAGAATTATTGCATTGAGTGTTCTTCCATGTCTAAAAGTTGATATTTCTCTCATTACTGCTTTGATATGTTTTTATTAATTAATAAGCAGAACAAAAAAATTGAAAGAGAGAATTGTGTTATATCAGCCTAGGAGATAAGCCCAGGGTAGCCAGCAGAAGTGGGAAGATGGAAAGATCTTGAAAACCAAGGCAAGTATAAAGAAGAAAAAGAATTAGGAACTCCTACATCAATATCACTGTCCACCAAGTAAAAATTAACATTGAGGTATGTGAACAGAGAAAAAATAAACAAAAAAATAAATGCATGGTCCTCCCTTTGCCCTGTGCTTCACATTGTCTGAATATTTGCAATCTCTAGGCTGTACTATGGATTGCACATACAATCGTTCTCATTGTCTCTGGATTTACACAATTCATACTAGTGCAAAGTGGCCGCAGAACAAAATTAGTACATGCATGAGCCCATCAGCACATGCTTAGCATCCTCATCATAAGTGCTACAGGACAAGAGTTCTTCCCACAAGAGCTGTGCTCATCACCCTTGACGGATATTTTTCAAAACTTGGCACCTACTCACCATGCTCCTGTTTCAGAAATATCCCACTGTTCAAAACAGCACCAAAAAAAGTACCCAGGAAAGATGAAGATGCACAAGAGAATACTGCCAGTTTTGCTATTCTCATATTTCCCAATTTAAATCGAGTGGTAATTCTGCCACAGCAGCCAAGATGCTCATTCTCAGAATAAAATCCCACTTGTGAGAAGGGTTGCTACAATTAACAATTTCTTAAAAGCACTAAGTAGATGTAAGTGGCTTGAGCCTCTATTCTCAGCAATGCCTGGTGGGAAGCTGCCGCCTTGGCCAACAGCGGGGGTTTGAGCCAGGAATCTCCAGCGCTAAAAAAAACCCATGTAGTAGTGACTGCCTGAAGAGAAGGGCCTTTTTATAAAGGGTTATGCATTATTTTTGTTCAAAGGAAGCTGTTCCCACATGTCTGACAGCCACGGGGGGTTGAAGCTTGAATGAGCTTGTGCAATAGTTACCCTCCTGATTTGATACCCTGGGGCTGAACTTTTGGTCTCACCAAACTGGAAACGTAAATTGCCACAGCTTGAACTAAAAAGCAATATTTTTAGCAGTGGACTGTTAGCAAATCATAACCTCTGTGGATTGGCCCAGAAGGAGCAATGTCCAAAACACATGCTCACCAGCTGATTATGCCAGTAACCTCTATCACAAGAGTGAACAGTAAGTGCAAATAGGATTGCCTTAGAGCTCTCTCTCATGCTGATTTAGTTGCAAATTAGGCTGTATCTGAGCCTTATTTAAAATAAACAATTCATGTAGCAAAACTAAAACTGCACAGAGAGCTACAAATGAAGCCTGAATCTGCCAATGGGAACAGGAGAAACAGAACTGTTCTGTAATGATGGTGATCATTTTCAAGGGAAAACATTTTTACAGGCCACCTATTCTTTTCTGACAGCTTTACCACAAACAGAGGATTTTAGGCACTGATACCGTATGCAGAAGAAATATTTTATGAGAAATAAAGACTCAGTTCTTCCTTTATCCTACAGCTTGTCCTGATAAATGATGCAGAGTATCAGAGTATGAGAGAGTTTTTAATACAAAACTAGTATGTGTATGAAAGTTGGTTATACACCAAAAAAAAAGGATCATCCTGTGTTTATCTCCAGAAACTACGGTTTACTGGGGTAGGCTGGAAAAGTTCAGTGAGGAATACTATTTACAGTGCATTTTCTGAAACTAAATGTGATGCAAAAGAAGTCAGAAGAAGAGACAGTTAAATGTGACATTTTCTTTGTAGTCAGCTGCTGATCCACAAATGAGTCATTTGTAAAGCCTTGCTCAAGTTTCATCTTATCACCAGTTCTGAATCTTCTGAAACCATTTCCAGAGATTCAGCTTAGTCAGATGTAACTCAGTCATCATGCCACCTTCAGCAGTGCTACATGGGAGAATACGGGGAGAGTTTTTCTCTCCCCACTGCTTTTCTTCGTCACCTCTGCAATGTGAGGACACTGCATGTGCAGTTTCCATGCTGTGAGGACTCCTTCCCTTATGCCTGGAGCTAATGGGCTCATTGGCTTTGTCAGGTCTGCAGAGACGGACAGAAAGCCATAACAGGAGCAGTGAAGCCAATGAGCAGCTCAGCAGCAGCAGCTGGTGGAGCATTCCTCAACACAGCAAGCCTCAGTGGCAATGGATCAGGAATAACTCAAGAGTGGAGTGCCTAAAAGCTTGGCACTGGAGACTCATGTTCATAGCAGCATCAGCATCATGGAGATGGTTGTACCAGTTTTGGCTTTTCAAACCCATAACCTCTGGCCCAGGACAATGCAAATGCATGTGTTAGGAAGCAGAGTTACTGAGCATCAACTGTCTGTTTGCAATTATCAAATAAAACACAAACATATCCCCATCTGTGGATTTTGTGGCCTAGAACATCTTTGTTACTAAAATTCTCCTACTCTACAACCAAATAAGACTAAGAAAGCATAGAAAGCTTTTGCTACTATAAAAGCAGTATTTATAACCAGCTTGCACTCCAGACTTCAGTCCTCTTTGACATGTAAAAAGTGAACTACAACACCAGTATTCATACTGGTTCTACTGGTTTCCATGACATAAAGTCCTCTTATGTGAAAATAATGTGTCATTTTCCCTCATCCTTCTCTTGTTCCCTTTGCTTGAGAGACAGACACAACCTCAGCAGCACTCCCAGTCTCTTATACCGCAAGAGCAATGCTTGAACTCAGGGCCTGTACACAAGGCAGTATATTGTGCTGCCTCTGCTCTGCAAGTGCTGCCTCGTACCACAAGTGATTTTCACAGCACTGCAGCTCCTCTTGACTTAGGCTGGACTTGATACAGCACAGTTTACAGTTCTATCACAACGCCCACAAATTACAGCAGCTGATGTGGACAACAAATGGCCTAATGTTTATTTATTTATTTGGTTTAGTCTAGGTTTTTTTGCTAGTGCCCTGAGCTAGCACCCTAAATCAGTGACAGGGAGATCATGCATATAGTTCATACACAAAAAATTCAATTACTAGAATAAAACAGCAATACAAGTCAACCCAAAATGGTAGTCTTAGAGACAGACTAAAAATAATGCCTTCTTCCAGATTTATATTTGAACCGTTTTCAATCTTCTTTCTAGCACAGCACATTTTGATAGTCATCAAATAGTGCCGATGATAGCTGCAAAGGAGGCTGCCTGGTTTTAGCCATTCTTCCTTTCTTTCAAAATGCTGCTCAGCCTCAAGTCGTGTGAGATTTGAAATATTTCCCAGGATTAGAAGTCTTCCTGTTCTGAATGGATACACTCTCCATGGAAGGCCAAAGCCTCACCGAAATCACAAAAACTATAATATTCTCAAACTGGTGCAAAGCTGTCTTCATGGCTCTAAGCATTCCTTGCTATGCAGTGTGCCCTCCAGTTTATGAGCCTCTCCCAGGACATTCAGCCCCTGAGTCCAAACTCTAAAACAAGAAGCAAACAACTGCCAACAAGCCATTATTTCCATTAGACCAAATGATCTTCAAGGGCACCAAAGGAGAGGCTGAAGTTAATGCATTTTTATTGCCTTGAAGAGGTCAGAGCAAGCCTTGCAGAGCTTTCAAGTACTGTCTTCCAGGGCAAGTATGTTAAAAACTCTGGCATAATCACCTCTCCTGCTGTATTTAAGGGTGCCTGTACAGAATAGTGGACATAGAACCACATAATCATAGAATGATTTGGGGTGGAAAGGACCTTAAGATCATCTAGTTCCAACACCCCTGCCATTTGCAGGGACGCCTCACTTTAGACCATGTTGCTCAAAGCTTTGTCCAACTTGGCCTTGAACACTGCCAGGGATGGAGTATTTATAATTTTCTTCGGGCAACTTCTTCCAGTGCCTCGCCATGGGAACCATTTTCCTGCATCAAGGCTGTGGTGTCTGGAAGCCCTGATAGACTTTGTCCAATGTAGATCTGCTAGATGGATTTTCCCTGATCTGCTCATCCTGAAAGCAATGGGACCTTTTACATACTCTGATCAATTCCTTCTGCTTTGCATTAGAGATGGCTTCTAAAATGAGAAATTCAGATTTAACATCCTACATCCACTAAATCTACATTTTCTGTCTATGTTTTTTTCAAAGGAAGATTCTGGATCAGCTGTACCTAATGTTCCTGCCTTTTCCTGTTGCATGCTGGCACTGCTTCTCTGAAAGCCCTGAATCCAGTAACTGCAATGAAGCTGTGTTGACTTCACCAGCTGAGATCTGGAGACAAAATGTTTTCTACACAGAATGGGATCATACCTCTTTATTTATCCTATGTCATCTAAACAGCACATATTCACAGTCAGTATGAATATATACATTGCCACAAAGCATACAGAGTTCCCTTTCACAGCTGGGACTCCAAGGCAAAACAAGTAACAAAATCTTCTTTCAGCTCTGGTGTGCTGAATCTCTTTCCTAATTTCTTTCATGCATGGTTGATATTAAACCAGCAGAGAAGTCAGGATAGTCCATGATATTTGCTTAGGATAGTCCAGAAAGAAAAGATTGTAAGGGCTGTAACTCAGAAGTGAACAAAAAATGATTGATATATGATATGATCAAATCTGGGATATAAATACAGCACGATCTACGTATAAAACCTCTATTTTTTATGTTAAGATACTTATACTTCTTTTGACAATATAGACCAATTGATCTTAGGATTGAAAAACAGTCAGGCACGGGGTGCTGTTGGGCCCATTAACAAGACTTGTACTAAATTATGTAAATCATTTAAATGGATAAGATTCACCAGATGGTTTCCATTGGGAGAACTGAACCTTTGTGCATACATCTGCATTACATTCTTGTAGCTAAAATCTTCTCAGTTTCTTTCAATTCTCTTAATTCTCTTGATACTCTTTTTTTTTCATTTTTTCAATCTGCTTTTTTTATTATTATGACTATTTATTTTTCAAGGAAAGGGAATTCATTCTTCTTGCTAACTTAGTCCTAAGCAGTGCTGCCAACTGTGATGAGAATTTGGTTTCATAATACAGTGGACAAAAATGAGTTTATTGATTAAAAAATTATTTCACAGATATGAATGTCAATAATTTGGTGCAGTTCTGCACTACATTTACTATAGCAGACAGAGTCATTAGGATCAAAACATACAGCTTGAAATTACTTTTACGATACTGGTATTTCATAAACAGGTAGTAGTCCTGTCACTGTGAACTCTTCTAATTTACAGGTCATATTAAAAACCATCATACTCAAGAGAACTGAATGAAGAAGCCTCCCTGGAAGCATTTTAGCCAAAAAAAAAAGAAACCCCCATGTTCTATTCAAACTGACATGGTTTGCTAATATCATATAATGTTAAATACCTTAAATGTCTCTTCGAAAGGGAAAAAAAAGGGCATTCATTGGATGAAGTAATACTCTAGGCAAGGGAATAGGCTTGAATGTAATCAGCACAGACCATGCTAATATTTGCTTCAGAAGTAAATCCAAAAGTTTCTCTAGGAATCATAACTTTCTCCTGGTCTTAAACAGCAGCAGATGACAATGCCACACACAGTGGTTCAGCTATGCTGGCCAATTAATTAGTATAGCAGAACTAATCCTTTATCTGTTCTCTCCCATTCTAAATGTGTCTGCTGTAATTGAAGTGAGAAAAAGTATGCTCAGGTCCTGGGTTGCCTTATGTATATACTTACACAAAATCACAGTTAAATTATATTGGATTTAGAAAAATAAATGCCTTTGTGGATCTGAGCCTTTATTTTCAAGCTAGCTGCACTCCCATTGTTTTCTTCTTCTTACAATTGTCATACTCCTTCGATTTCTGTATGCCTAAATATATTCTTCTGTGTAGGTTCTTGAATATAAAAATGCCTAAGTTTGTCCACAAAAAGATGATGTTGTTGGTGATGTTTTTACACAAGCTTTTTTTGTTTCAAACAGATACTTTTGTAGTAAAAGAATAGAGAGCATATATATACATTAAAGAATCTTACCCGGTTGCCTTCAAACCTTGAGCGATCGCTGTTTGCCTTTGCTGTTTTTTCTGCAAGTTTCTTCTGCCTTTGTGGGCCTTTCCCAAAGAAAATGTAGTTGACAAAGGCATATTCAAGTAAGGCCAAGAAGACAAATACAAAGCAGCCCATGAGATACATGTCGATGGCCTTAACATACGGAATTTTAGGCAAAGTCTCTCGCAGATGAGTGTTGATTGTTGTCATCGTCAGCACAGTTGTAATTCCTACACAAAGAAAAAGCACATATCTTACAACTTCAAGCACACCACATTTCAATTTTATTTTCCCTTTTGGCAAATCTGCCTTGTCAGTGTGAAGAAGCTTAGAACTTTCTCAAAGATATCTCACTGGTGACATCGCTGCAAACCAAAGCAAAATGAAAGCTTGATGCATTAGTATTTTGTTACAGTATTTTCTTCACATGATTGGGAGAACAGCTACCAATGGGTCTGGCACGTAGGTTCATGGAAGCCAGTGTAGCTGTACTGATGATCCATTCCTCAGAGATCAGACCGAACTGATATGTGACAGAATGAGTGTTCATATAGATGGTGAAAGACTTTTCTCATGCAGTTTTAAATTTCAACAGTTCAACAGCTGGTTGGTTAGTCCTGTAGCAAATGTTGAGAGACAGGCACCCTTCTTGAGCAGTTCATCTCATCTATTTTAGACACCTATTTCAAATAAAGGTCGATATAGAAGAGGGACTTGGAGATGGCTAGTTTAGAGCAGTACTTTAATTTTTACATACAAAGAAGTGAGATGAGCAATGAGAGACAGACAGGTATGTGGATTTGTGCAATGAAAAAGCTAAGGGGAGAGCAGCATTTTTATGTGATTGACTGGATACTAATAAAGTACCCAGAAAAATCTATAACATGTGTCAAACCCTCATTTATTTACTTAAGGATGGACATAGCACCTGAAAATATATTACAGAGCACTGTTTTGAAAAGCTGGTAAGAAAAGCAAATTTACTGTCAGTCTGCTTGAATTCACAATAAACTACAGGGTCTGTATCTCTGCTGGAAATTTTATAGGAACTACAAATCACAAGTGGCTGAAAACAATGATTCATAGAATAAGCCTATGTTGCAAGGCAAGACATTCTAATAGGTCCCCTCCATTACTCTTTTCTCTGATTTCATAATTATACCATCGGTTTTTAAGTAGTCACTAAAATGCAGGCAGTACAAAAATAAAGGACGAAAGAAAATTGCTGCTATATAAAGCACAGCTTTTTTTACCTGAAGAAACAGAAACAAAGACAATATAACTCAAAATCAAGCTGTCAGTGTAAACAGTGCCACTCCAGGGAACAGCAGTAGTAGCCTGTAAGGTTCTGTAACAGATATTTTGTATGTTTAGTAGGTCAGTGTCATGCAGTTTTTCAGTGCTTTTCCTCTAAACTGTGAAACAAGTGTGTGTTGATGTCAGATGTTTGGTGATCCAGAAGATTAAGCACACTGAATAGAAAGGTGGCTATCACTAACCAAAAAGAAATACATCCCATGGGAGACCCTGGCATCCTGCATGCAAATGCCTTTCCAACAATCAATAATATATTTTAAAGCACAGTTGGAGAAGTAGCTGACACTCACCTGTTATATAAAACCAGAATAATCTTGTGATTACAGCTGTTCCCAAGAGTGAGAACTCTCAAGATTATTTTTTCTCCTCAAAGGACGGAACTTTGGAATTTCCAGGACTAACTAGCAAAACCTCAGTATTGAGCAGAACTGGTAGGTTTGACTATTTCTTTTGAGAACAGCCCCGTATCAGCCTCTGTCTGCAGTACAGAGACTCTACAATGAGCTGGTGTTTGCTCCATGTCTGGACTTTGCCACTGAGGCAACTACTGGGTTCAGTGCAAGCTGGAGCACAGGTGGCATATGCAGCAAAGGAAAAGGGACATGAGCAAAATGTGGAAGTGAATCAACTAGAATTAGGATGTTGTAGTGACCACAGGTTTCCTGTATGGGTTGAGTAAAAGTTTGTCTCCACATCCCTAAGAATTGCACAAAGAATCCTTCCTTTAACAAATACTCAGGCCAGCAGGCCTTACCCTCCTCTGTACTGCACTTTTCAGTCAGATACATAACTCTAAAGGTGCTATATGGCCTTTAAACTTTGTTACCATCTCAGATCAGCTTCTGACTCATACGAGGGGCTACACAAAGGAACATAGGATTAGACCCATGATACTGAACTTTATTATACAAGCATCACAGACATTATCACCAAGGCACTAATTGTTTTCTCAGAAGCATCTATGAGACGTATTTTTGTCCTGTGAAAAGGACTATCAATTTGAAATACAACGTCTGGGCTCTTGAGCTTGTCTTCAGTGTTCTCTCTGACTTTTATTCTAACATTTGTGTTATCACAGTACAGCACTTGATGAACTTGTGTTACAGAGAATTAGGCCACATGAGAGTCCGGTTAAATAACAAAAAACATGTGAATCTATCATAGAAGGGCATGGAATATCACTAGATTTGGCAACTTTGTCTAACCATCTCTTCTCTTCAGTCCTGGCTGGTATGTAAAATCTAGATGCTGACTGATATGTTTGAAGTGTTCCCTTCACTCAATCATGTCTCCAGGGTGGATGTTTGAAATGCAGTAGCTCATTTCTGAATACGTAACAGCTGTTTGGACTTTATGATCCACCTCCCATTCAGCTACTACTTATCTGCAACCTACTGAACAGGCACTAGCTGCTGAGTGGTAATGCCAGATTGTGTCATACCCATATGAACAAACTAATCTACAGTAAATGTATAATTACTGTACAGAAACTGCAGTTAATCTACAGTATCTCCAGTTACCCGAGTTCAGATGCTAGTAAGGTGATACTGTACAAAGGTATAGCTGTGGCTGATCAGCCTTCTTTAGTACGTAACAGGGTACAGAGGTAGGGAATCATATGGACATAGGTTGCAGTCCCGGTTTGCTGTAGTACATATCATAAAAATAAGAGAACTAGGGCATTAAGAAGAGGAGAGATTATAGCAGGAAGTTATACAGCATAGGCTTAGAGACAAGTTTAGGGTAGGAAGGTATGTGCTACTGGGAAGCACAGAGTTGAAGTCAGGATTTGGGATGAGATGATAGGCAGCAGTAGTCATAAGGATTTATGGATCAATTTCATCTTCCTTGTCCATAGCTATCCCTGACTATGATTCTGTAATAGATAAAGTATTTCCTGCAAAATATTTTCATAGAATCATAGAACATTTTGGGTTGGAAGGAATCTTAAAGACCATCTATTTCCAACTCACCTGCCATGGCCAGGTACCCTTTCCATTAGACCAGGTTGCTCAAAGCCCCATCCAACACCCCGAAATCTTTTTCCTCAAGGCTGCTCTCAATCCATTCCCTACCCAGCATGTATTTGTGCTTGGGATTGCCCTGACTCAGGTGCAGGACCTTGCAGTTGGCTTTATTAACTTCATGAGGTTTGCACAGGCCCACCTCTTGAGCCTGTCAAGGTCCTTCTGGATGGCATTCCTTCCCTCCAGGGTGTCTACTGCACCATTCTGAAGCCACCTCTTGTTATCTAAAGTATATTTTGATCTCAGCAGGTCTTGGACAGGGATCACCAACATGTGCTAAATCTAATTTTTTCTGCCATGAGGTAAACAACACTTTAAACTGCAAATAAAATGCACTCAGCACACTGTGCATTTTGAGGGTTAAGCAGAATGTAATGGTCTGTAGCTGATGTGCCCCTGTGCTCTAGCCTAGGACATGGTTTTTGAGACCTGTTCCCGCCACTGTCAGTTAAAGACCCAGAACCTCAGGAGGAGGCTTGGAGCTATACTTATTTTCCCACACTAAGCTGGATTAAAAGCCCACACTCAAGAACTTGAAGTATGATTCTGGAGCTGGTCTCCTTGCTGAAGCTACTGACATTAACTTTGATAAGAACAAGGCTAAAGCCTGTATGAGCAGCTCATGCTAAGAGATTTAGTGGTAGCTACATTCTTGCATGAAGGAGAAACCTTATCACTTTTGAGGCAATACTGGGTGGTATGATTTTAACGGAAATTATTTTGGATTTCAAAATACTGACATGACATTGCAGTCTTTTAATGACCTCCAAAGGCTACATTCAGTCTGACATTTTAATGTCCCACTGATTCTTAGCACATACCAAGGGCAACTCTTGCTGCTGATGCATCGTAATTGATCCAGAATGACACCCATGATAAAATGGTAATCAGTATGGAGGGCATGTAGGTTTGAAGAATAAAGTATCCAATATTTCTCTTCAATCTGAAGCTCAGTGAGAGTCTTGGATAGGCACCTGAGGAAAGGGAGGGAAAAACAGTGTTATTTATACTGAAGAGAAGACACTTGCAGATATTTGTCTTCAGTTTCCGTAGAAACTAAAGCACGCACATTTCATGGGGTAATATGACATCTGCAGAGCAGTAGGGAAAATGCCTCCGCTAGATTACTGGTTGGTATTATAGGAAACTGTGCAGTGAATATGGTGACATGCAAACAATTTGTATTTGGAAGAAAAGAGAGAAAAAGGGTAAATTATTCTAGAATATTGAACAGATGGGTGAGCACCAGCTAGTTTTTAAAACCAGATGCTTAGGTCTCCAAGTAAAATGATTATTCAAATATTCAGTTTTATGTACAGTATTTATATTGAGGTTAATAATGTGCATAGTTACAGGGAAGAGTTGTTCATGAGATGGTACTTTTTAATTACATTTGAACTATGAGAAACTTTCTACCTGTGGTGTCAAAAATAAATTGAGATGAATCCCAGTAAGGAAATACCTCTAAGAGACAGACCAGATCCTCTAACTCAATTAGAACTGGACAGAATATTTCTGCCAAAAATATTTTAAGCAAAAAAGGATTATTTTATATGTGTGTGTACATGCATTCAGTATATATATAGATTTGTGAATCGTTACAAGTGGAAGAAATAAATAATGAAAAAAACTAAGAACTTCAATTTTAGTGTTTCAAAAAAAAATATTTAACTTCAAATTGGTGTGTTTCAAAATCGGTGTTAATCTTACTGAATATATTTTATATATTTAGAAATCTCAAACAGTTTAAAAAAATTGTGCCTTTTTTCACCAAATGCAAAGAGGATTAAATCTGAGTACAGCTGTACAGGAAAAATGTAGTCATTCTCACAACATTAGCTCTATGATTTCAGTGTTTGCTTTACCAGTCTTAGATATGATACTTTTAATAGCTCATCTAAAAGCTCTAGTTAAATCAACATCCTAAAAAACATTTCTGCACATACTGAGTCCGCCTATAGATATTAGACCACATCCCACACATTGTAATGCAAATACATGCAAAATATGAGAGATTACCTGTAGAAACAAATTAAAATATTCCCTTAAATTATGTTCATATGTTTGCATATAAGCATTAGAAATTACATTTGCCTGTATACACAAGAATGATGGATTTCCTGAGACAGAAAGTAAAAGAAGGAATAGAAAACTGCAGATTTCTCTTCATTACAACCTTGACAGTTCGGTATACTTTGAGTCATATGACAGAAAAAATTCTACACCATTTCCAGGAATCAGAAGCATCCAGGCAGTTTCAAACTGCATGCAACTATCCTTAACTCTTTTATCAAAAAATCTCAGAAGAACTACCACTGAAAAAGAAATATCTGGTAGCTATATTTGCTTGTTGTGATTATTTCAATCAGTAGTATTTTTTTTTTCCAGGATGAAATGCTCTGTAGTTTCATTAAAAGATGAATCTTGGCGGAATCATAGTAATTTATTTTATCATGAAAATCAGACCAAGGTTTTCTGCTAAAGCAGTCAGTATAATTTTTTAGCAAAGAAACATTAAAACTGTAGTTTGCTTAACATCTTTGTTTTCCAATGAACAATGCTTCATTTCAAAAGACAAATTCTCTCTTTCAAACTATGCTTTCTTTTTTGTTAAGACAGCTTAACTCTTCCATGGAGCTTCTTATGAAATGGCTTCTGAGCCCTTGTGTCTGCAGACTATGTAAACAAAACAGGAACACACCCTGCCATCATGAAACACATTAAAAACATAGGAGACCTGATCACCTTTCTACAGTAAGAGTAGTGCATAGTATAAATTCATAGTATATATTTTTATAAAGCTCTATTGAGGAAAATTGGTTCATATAATACAGCACCCACTCAAAGAATTCTCTACAGAGCAGCTCCTTTCCAAAAGTCCTGTCCAGGTCTAGGTGTCTGTGGAATATCACTGACAGAGGTGATGACTGGAAAATCTCCCATAAAATGCTGATTCTTTGATAAATACCCTGAAGGATTCACTCAATAAGGTTCAGTGGAATTGAATCACTCAATCAAAGCCTCTTCTTGGGCCACTCCAGTGCTAAGGACCCTGAACACATTGAGGAAGCTCAGAGAAAGAAGAGAGGACTTGGTGCTATTGAAAAAGCAGGGAAAATTGTGTGGATGGAGGAGATGATAATGTGTCAACAGTGGAGAGACGTAGTGTGTCACGTATGTCAGTCATGTTCAGCACTGAAATACTTAACTGAGAAATACTGTGACAGAGCAAACTTTAGATATTTATCTTGAATGCTTCACCTGTAAGGATCACCCATTATCTCTATCTAATGAGACAAGATAGTTATTGAAATTAGTGGAACCTGGACTTAAAGGTGGACTCTCCAGACAGTGTCTCAAAGCCAAGGATGTCAACATAAAGGTGCTTCAAGGACCAGGTTCTTTGTCCTGAAGCAAGAAAACAACCCTAAGAACCAACCTAAGAAAACAACCCTAAGAAAACAACCCTAAGAACCAACCTAAGAAAACAACCCTAAGAACATGGGGCCAGGGCTGTCAGTGCTGTCTGACTGCTTTAGAGCTGGACCTGGGCTGAAACAGAGAGATTCAATTGTGAATCTGAAGGTGTACTATTTCCCCTACAACATCTCAGACACCATCATGTAGCTGGTGGATATGATGTGGCTCCTGTACCTTTTTGATTAGCAGCTAGACACTAAGAAGGCTACCCTATGCCATCCCAAGTAGCAGCTGATTGAGTGGCTCACTCGAACTGCATATACATGAGCGAGGCATCTAAGCTCCCATTACATTTCCAGGAAAGTCAGTTAATCTAATTAATCTAGTAAATGAAACTTACAGAATTTCCAGTCTCCTCCTAAAATAGGTTCCTATGGGTCAACTGAATTTGTCTTCAGACTTCACCAACAGTATTGACTAGATTCCCATCAACTAAGACACCTAGTTCATATGCAGACACTGAAATTATATTCACCTTAAACTAGAACAAGATGAATAATAGCCCTGCAAGTCTCAGTGTAGGTTTTGAGGGTCTGTGGCTCCTGGGCAATCTAACAAAACGTTTTGCTGGCATTACAGCTACTTAGTTGACATATAGTTCAGTTTTATAAAGGTAAACAGAATGTCATCCTGTTTCGTGGTGATTTTCCAAGCTCAAATTTTGTTGAGAGGTCTGGATCTCTGGAATTTCAGAATAATTCAGTCCTCATATAGTTCAAGTTGAAACTGAACATGAACTGGTAGCCCTGTGTTTTCATACCATGCAGCCAGATTTCTCCTTTAGGTAGCTCTCCATGAGACTACAGATTTTGTTTTACTTTCACCTGTATGGGTTTTATGTCTTCACAGATGATCTATTGGCCCTACCTCCAGCCTGCTATCTCTGCTGTAGTATCTCACCTTCAGCAAACAGACCACAGGAATCTGTGGAAAACAAAGAATTAAAAGAAGGAACATTCCTTTTTTTGACTTGTTTCCCCTTTGCATGGCTAAAGCTCAGTGAAAAGGATGGGTCCTAACCTGCATGGAACAATCTGCATGTAAGCCTGGATCTTTTCTAATCTAAGAAGAAACCATCTTGTGGAATATAGGTAATAAAAATGGATTTCTTGGCGAGCTCAACAATTACACTGTTACTTGCCTGATTATGCTTGGATAATGATTTGTCAATTAAGGCTCAGTACATTTAGAGATTAATTACCAGGAAATTCTAGCTGCTAATTTTCCATCAATTTTTTCTTTTTTGCATAAAGAACAGTGTTGCTGTTCAAGGACCAGATTTGTTACCCTTTCTCCCATCTCCCATCTCATGTAACATGAGTCGATGGGCTAATTTAAATAGTACAGGAACAATAGAATTTCGCCCTAAGTATTTAAATCTAACAACAGCATTGAGAATGCAGGCATGAAAAAGAAAATAATCAATAACTGAGCTGAAAATATTCCTCTTTCATATATTTGGGCACTTGGAAAAATGTAATTACCTGTTTCTTTTTCAATTTCATCAAAAGCTGGCAAGCTGAAGTATCTAGCTCCAAGGCTAAATTAGTCTCTTGCTGTTTTGTTCAAGTTAAGAACCAAGATAACAGAGTTGGTCAGTTACAGAATTTTTACTTTAATCTGTTCTTTTGGGAAGGTTCTTCCACTAATTGGAAATGTACTTTGCAGATTGATCTTTCAGAGTACAGCAAATAATTAATTTTCAAATCTTTTAGGACTATCCTCTTCTTACCAACAGGTTGCTAGTCTGGCTCTGACTGCAACGCATCTTGAAGCTTTTAGGTGGTGTTTTATTCCTATTCCCTATTCCTGTTCCGTTTCTTTGCATGTCTGGATAACAAACATTTAGGCGGTGTATTCAGCTCACAGGTCTAGGCTCGAAATTTCAGGGGTTTCCATGCAGATATTTACATATGGATGGCACATAAGCTTCTGGTGTCTAGAGATCAGGAGAGCTACGCTTATAGGCAGCTGATTCTAAGGGTATGATTTAATTGCCTATATAGGCAATTAAATTAGAGGTGTCTAATGCCATTTGCGATGCATTAGGCTACTGGAGAGTAGAACTTAATACCAGTAAAGCAGTTAATACTGAAGCACTGAATTGTCATATAGGACACAGGAAACTGCCATGGAACCTGACGAAATCCATCTGCAGGTCCTGAGGGAGCTGGTGGATGAATTTGTTAAGCCACTGTCCATCATATTTGAAAAATCATGGCAGTCAGGCAAAGTTCCCGATGACTGGCAAAAGGGAAACATAACCCCTGTGTTTAAGAAGGGAAGAATGGAAGACCTGGTGAACTATGGACCAGGCAGTCTCACTTCAGTGCCTGACAGGATCACGGAGCAGATTCTCCTGCAAACCGTGCTAAAGAATATGAAAAGCAATGAGTTGGCTGGTGACAGCCAGCATGGCTTCACTAAGGTCAGATCATGCTTGACCAATTTGGTGTCCTTCAATGACGGGCCTACAGAATTGATGAATAGGAGCAAAGCAGTTGACATCGTCTACCTGGACTTGTGCAAAGTACTTGACACTCTCCTGCATGACATCCTTGTCTGTAAACTGGAGAGACATCAGTTTGATGGATGGATCACTCATCAATTTGATGGATGGAAGATGATAAAAAGCCTGAGACACATTCAAAGAAACCCTGGGCATGTCTGAGGGCAATAGCCTGCATAATGTGCAGAGGTTTGGCACCCAGTACTTTGGAAAGGACAAAGCATTCTTTCCATGGGAAAACTGAGGGAAGTGAACCATGAATCCAACTTCCTCAGTATTTCTAGGATTTTTGTCAACAAAAAAAGCTTACCAGTAACACGCAGAGGGCAATTAGTATTCAGCTGAAGGCACTTGACATCTTGCTGATTCTCTCAGCTGGAACAACCAGTTTTGATGTTGCAGACATCAGTAGGACGGACCATAAAAGAATTCGCTGGATGGCCACATGTAGAGGGTTGCAGTCAACAGCTCAGTGTCCAATTGGAGACCAGTAATGAGAGATGTTTCTCAGGGGCTGGTGTTGGGATCAATCCTATTCAACATCTTTGTTGGTGACATGGACAGTGGGATTGAGTGCACCCTCAGCAAGTCTGCCAATGACTCTAAATTATGTGGTTCATCTGATATGCTGGAGGGAAGGGATGCTATCCAGAGGTACCTTGTCATGCTTGTGAGGTGGGCCAACGCCAGCCTCAAGAAGTTCAACCATGCCAAGTGCAAGGTCCTACACCTGGGTCAGGGCAATCCCAAGCACCACTACAGGTTTGGCAGAGAAAAGATTCAGAGCAGCCTTGTGGAGAAGGACTTGGAGGTGTTGGTTCATGAGAAACTGAACATGAGCTGGAAGTGTTTGCTTGAAGCCTAGAAAGCCAACTGTATCCCTGGCTGCTGGGGAAGGACTCTTTATTAGGGACTGTAGCAATAGGACAAGGGGTAACAGGTTCAAACTTTAACAGGACAAGTTCAGATTAGGTATAGGGAAGAAGTTCTTTACTGTGAGGGTGGTGAGACACTGGAACAGGTTGCCCAAAGAAGTGATAAATGCTCCATCCCTGGCAGTGTTCAAGGCCAGGTTGGACAGAGCTTTGGGCAACATGGTCTAGTGTGAGGCATTTCTGCCCATGGCAGGGGGGTTGGAAGTAGATCTTAAGGTTCTTTCCAACACTAACCATTCTATGATTCTATGATTCTAAGGCTCTGGAACACAAGCCTAATTGCTAAGCAGGATGTTCTATAGCATATCACGAAGATGATCAGAGGGCTGGAGCATCTCCCATACAAGGACAGGCTGAGAGAGCTGGGACTGTTTAGCCTGGAGAAGGCTGCGTGGTGATCTCATAGCAGCCTTCCAGTATCTGAAGGTGACCTATAGGGATGCTGGGGAGGGACTCTTCGTTAGGGACTCTAGTGACAGGACAATGGGTAATGGGTTAAAGCTTAAACAGAGAAAGTTTAGATTGGATATGAGGAAGAAATTCTTCAATGTAAGGGTGTTGAGGCACTGGAATGGGTTGCCCAAGGGAGTTGTGAGTGCTCCACCTCTGTCAGCGTTCAAGGCCAGGTTGGACGAAGCCTTGGGAGGCATGGCTTAGTGTGGGTGTCCCTTCTTATGGCAGGGGGGTTGGAATTAGATGATCTTAAGGTCCTTTCCAACCCTAATGATTCTATGATTCTATGATCATTTCAGCAAGACTGCTAATGGAAACTGGTAACTAAATGGAGACACATACTTCAGCTTTTGGAAACTAATTAAAACAGTCACGAAAGCCACAGCATTCAGAAAAGCACAGCCCAGACAGTGTCGATGGAGCAATTAAACACAATCTGGAGTACAAGAAAAGCGCAGAAAAATTGTGCCTGAAGATGACAGAGGCATCAAAAAAGTGTCACAGAGAGGAAACAGTAGGTATGACTTACCTGAATACCTAAAATGATTTGGATGAAGTCCTTCAGAAAGGCCTTTTAAAGACCATAAATTGAGCACGAAAGCCTTTCTTAACACGTTGGTACTGATGGTAGTAAGGAGGTGAGTAGAAATATGTAATTAATCTTGCTTATCATGGCAGCATCTAGAATCGTAGAATGATTGAATTGTTTAGGTTGGAAAACACCTTTATGATCATTTAGTCTGTTACCCTACCACAGCTACATCTACTACTAAACCTGTCCCTAAGTGCCACATCTGCATGTTTTTTAAATACCTCTAGTGATGGTAACTTCATCACTTTCCTGGACAGCCTGTTCCAGTGCTTGACAACCCTTTTGTGGAAGAATTTTTTCCTAATATCCAATCTTTTCTGGTGCAACTTGAGGCCATTTCCTCTACTTTTAATGCTTGTAGCTTGAGTGAATCAATGACACACAGCTTCCTTTCAGGTAGTCGTAGGAAGGCATAAGGTCTCCTCTCAGTTTCCTTTTTTATTCCAGGCTAAACAACCCCAGTTGCCTCAGCTGTTCCTCGTAAGACTTGTACTATAGACCCTTCACCAGCATTGTTGCACTTCTTTGGATGCACTCCAGGAATATAGTTCAATTTGATTTTACAGACTTCTGAATGAAAAGTAACTGGTTAAAAATGAACAAAACAAACAAATAAAAAAGCTATCTTAGTATAAAATGTATGATCCCACAAAATTCAGGCATTGCTGTTATTTTGAATCAATGCATTTGAAAGTTCTTCCCCTGAAGTACTAAATCACATCCTTCTCTGGCATGCATTGAAATAAATCCAATGAAGTCAAGCAAGCTACAGACATATAAGAGAGCTGATAACTGTTCAGCTGCATTCATAAACAGAAAGAATACAGGAATAAAGAAAATAAATGTGCAGAAACAATGTGAGACTGAATGAAAGGAGGCAATTTAAAAGAGATTAAAAGAGATAAGTAAGAATAGGATATATAAAATGATGGGTCAGACAGTTCAGATAAGATGCTCTAGAATGATTATTTTACCTAATTCTTGAATATTAAAAAAAGAGCATTATACATTCTGAAGTTCCAAAAGCACATTCAATTTAACTAGGGTGTTCTGTAGAAGTTATTACCACAAGAAAATACTTAACACATGCATTTACAAGTGCAACAAGATAAGCCATCTTAGTGGAAAGAAAAGAAATATATTACATAGCCATACAAACAGTTGTTCTAGATGTTAATATCTGTAACACTGCATTATGTGATTATGAAATTGCAGCCACTGAATTTCTCTCCTAATATAATTTCTCTAGTTCTATAATGTCTAAGAATAAAAAAGATGCCAAAGCCTTTTCTTCAGAAATATTCCTTTCTTAAACCTATATCATCCTATAAAGAGCTTTTGGATGAACTACTAACTGAAGCTGCAGTTGAACAGCCAGTGTTTAGCTCCTTCACAAAGTGCTCTAGAGACAACTTTTCCATGTTCTATTCCTTCCTAACTACACAATGATAGTGAATATGAAATTATATGTCACAAATAATAGATGGAACATATCTACAGTGATTACATCAAAGTCTCTGAATCTCTGTATATTTTCTTGTTAATTGACTTAAGAATGATGGAATAAACTACCAGTTTATATATGTTTCTCCTATGTTTCTTCTCTATATTAAAGTGATACTACATCACTACGACAGATTACAGACTCACTTTGATGACTGTCACTGTTATCTTAAGATCTTCAGTATTTATTTATTCACATTTAATTTTTCTTAGTAAATATTGTGTTGGATTTTTGGGCTGTGATTTCATTTTTGTTAACCAAGTATACTGATCTGTTTTTTTCTATATGAATTTCCAGTGCACACACAGAGGTACCTTCTCTTTTCCTTAGTGTTACATACAATGCCTCTCAACCAAACAGTAGAGATTCTCACTGACAGCCTCTTATGGCAAGGAAGGAAATAAAGAATAGAAGAAAGAACGCCTGGTATTGGCTGAAGTAATAGGAAAAATTGTACCTCTGACTGCATCTAGATTTTTTATAAATATACATGAAAAAACAGAATGTTACGCTATAACAACACTCTCCCTTTCTGTAAAATCTTGATGAGATCTAATATGAGTGTTTCAAAAACACTTATTTTAAAAAATGGGTAAGATTTGGCCTTTTCAGTATGAATAACTTTGAACTGGATTGTGGACCTACAGCCAGTATGATCTTTCTACAACTCTTTCTCCAGTTTGAAAGAGAGAAAAAAGCACAAAACCAATCAGCTTGAAGCTCCTGTGGGATAGAAATATTTTTCTTCTTCTTTTTCTCCAAAAATTCCACCAATGAACCATGATAAAGACATCCACATCAGATCTTCCCACACAAGCAATAGACATCAGCATTGCTATTTATCATATTTTTTTTTTATGCTATTACTGTTTTGATTTATTCAAGAGGAGATGCAACATTTTAATTCAAAATTGAATGTATCTTTTCAGAGAGCTCAGTACTGTTAAGCTTGACACACTGCTTATATTATTTTATCACTGTTAATTTGCAAAATGTTGGAACAGCAGGTTTGTTTTTATGAATTAAAATCAATGTAGTAAATACAGTAAATGATACAAAGATGTCAGTGCAAATAATTTATTAGAGAAACAAAAATTTTTGATGTATTAAAAATTGTATTGCAAAAATATTTCTGCTCTGCATTGCATACAAGATTTATTCACAGAAGTATTCTTTCAGTTAAATAACTCTTACTCGGATAAGGAAAATTATACATGAACGTAATTCCTGTTATTGGTATAAACTTTAAGATTGAAAGGAACTTTTGCCTTTATGAACTGAGTCCTTTAAAAACGCACAGTATTTATTTGTTTGGAAGATGTCTTTTGTTGTGGGGCAATGAGAGGTTAATGTGAACAAGCACATTCTTTTCTTGTAAGTTCTAAAGTCTAAACAGGACCAGTGATAGTTCAAGCTACTATCAGTAGCTTTAAAAAAAGCCTAAGCAAACAACCAAAATGACAAAAAAGAATCCCCATACCCAACCACCTATGTTTCTAATTTGGAAGAACCTACACATTCTTCCTAAATTAAAAAACACACAAAGCCTCTCTCCCTGATAAGTTGAAAAGTCTCAACAGGACCTCGTAACAGTTCAAGCTACTGGACAATTTGAAGAAAAAAAATGTAATTTCAAAATTTTGCATCTCATTAAAAAAAAATAATTCTGTGGTGAGATCTGCTTACATCTGAGCTGATTTTCAGAGCACCATGTTAACACAGTGTTGGCTTCTATGAAAACTGTCTCTACACACACAACAGAGGAGAAACCCCCATACCCCAGTCACAGACTTAAGTCTCTCTCTGTAAATTTATGTTTGGTTGCATCACATCTGCTTCGCATCTCAAAGCTTTAAAGCATTTGGTAGCTTTGAAGGCGACGTGTAACTACTGCGATGCAAGGGTTAGGTATCAGCTGTTCTGATGAAATTTGGAGTAGCTGTCTTCATTAGCGTAACTGAAACACTCCATCTGCTGGCTTTCAGACGAATTGCAAAAAATGAGGTGCTGCATTAATTTTCGACGTTCTCACAGATCCCTCAGCCAGCATCAACTAAGCAGTAGCATCAGTAATATTTTTCCCAGTTCACAGGTGCACTCTTTGACATGGTATCAATAACATCTATCAACTACATGATCACGTTAGCTAAATAGCTTTTAATTAGCTATTCATAATTGGCTAATCTGTAAATGTTCCATAAGGGAAAACATTACAGACCTGTGGGTTACAGAAATCTGAAATGCCACAAACTTTAATCAGTGATGTGAAAAATTTAGCAGGGGCTAAAATGCCAGAATTATTTTAAAGCCCTTTCTGTCCTGCTCCTATCAGTAAATTCTCATGGCTTTAAAACTACAGCAACTCCCACAGTGTAATACAGAGTAATAATGGATCTGTTCCTTGGTGCCTTCTACTGATGAAAGCACTCGCATTGTTCCTTCTCTGTTATATCTATTAAGAAAAATAAATGTTATTGTATTACCTTGTACCAAGCTCTAAAACTAGTATAGATTTTGTAGCCATAAGGAGCTGAATTGGATAGCTAAACAGTAATATATGCATTGTAACATCAAAGGTGAGGATAT
>JBCJKH010039440.1:0-36011 GCA_039877255.1 Loriculus beryllinus
AGAGAAACCAGCCCTGTCGGAGCCTGGAAAAGAGAGCTGTGACTCCTCATCCTCCTCCCTGGTTCCCTTCTAGAGTAGCAGAAGCAATGAGTAACAACCTGCCTGTGCTGTGGGCTGGCCATGTCACGGACTGCTCCAGTGGTGGCTCATGCTGCCTCCTCCCATGTTGCAGGGCATTGAGAGCAGCATAGGAAATGCTGTGCTGGGGCTTGTACTGGGCGACTTCTCTTCCACTCCAGTAGAGAATTCCAGTGAAACACTGGAGTGCACAAAGGATGAAAGTTTCAGTGCAATGTGCTCCTGCCAACACTTGGCAAGGCCACAGGAGCTTTCTTGCTCTCCCAGTGCAAACAGGCACTACCACTCACAATAAGATGGTAGCAAAATACTAGTTTCCACCAATAGCTTCTTCCACTGTTTCCTTCCAGTTGCAACTGGTGCCGCTGAGAGTCCATGGGAAAAAGCTCTAACATAGACAAGGCCTCTGCATGTAAATGAACGCTACATAAATAACCCCCATCTTCCCTCAGTTCCTAGGTTGTGTACTCTATGCACTAGAATTCTCTTCAAAGACCTCCCAGTTCATTCTTTATGCTCTAATTAAGGATCAGTGCCAATTAACTATCTTCAATAGAGAAGCATCTTCCGCTCAGCAGCCAGGAAGTGTCTGAATAAGATCCTGCTGTACAATACGCCCATGAAAAGGGAAGCCCTCCCTTTTTGGAAAGGGCTTCCAAGATTAAAAACCCAGTATAGAATACAGGATGCCTGCTTTAAAAATATTGTGTGATAAGATTAACTGATGGCATCCACCAATGCAGAGTGGTTTCTTATATGCTCCATATAGCACTCAAGCATGCTATTGCATTGCCAAGACTGAGCTAGGTACCATCATGGCAATAGCAGGTGTGAAAACAGAATGCAAGACTTTCTAGAAGCTGATATTAAAAAAAACACTGTCTGCTTTTCCTTCCAAGGGTGTTATCAGTCAAGATCAGCAGTGCAGTGTCAAATCTGATGCTTGATTCAGATCAAAAATCACCAATAGTTATACCAGCTTCTAAACTGCCCTGGTAGTCATCACCTCTTGCCTTTCCTTGCTATAGCTCTTCACCTGTTCCATAAATAACCAGGGCAATTTAGATTGCTGCTGCACTGTGTTCTGAGCAAGAGCTGTGCTAATCGTCTGAGCAGGCAAAGGCAGGGAAATGTCATTTCTGAGCTTGGCTGGGGATGAATACTTCAGCTCCCCAGCCAGTTACAGGCTAAGTTTAAAAAGCACTATTCTAAATGAAAATTAGATGGGTTAAATACTATGGGGGGAGGGAGAGAAATGGGATAATCCCTTCAAAGCTTTAAATGGAAGATTCTCAAACCCGCTTTAGCTGCTGTGAGACACAGGAACAGCGTGAGCACTAAGACCCCTGCAAAACTTCAGCCAGGCACAGGAGCTGCACTGCCTTTTCGGGTACATAGACTTGAAATGGTTATATGTGAAGCAGATGTAAGTTAGCTTACCCTGCTAATGGTAGCTCAGTCTGGTGACCATTCACAGCCTGTTCTGAAGAATAAAAGGCTACAGGAGGAAGAGTGCAGACTTTATAATGAGAAACAGGAACTGTAAAACTATACTGGGGGATGTGGGAGAACAGCAAATTGTTCCATGAGCAGAAGAATCCACAAAGTCTAGTCTGATGGGATTTACATCCATCACATCTGCCAGGTATTTCAACATGTAACATACTTGGAACTAGCAATGAATACAAATGCTTTTGTGGAGCACATTGTGTGTACATCTCATTTTTCACACACACAAAACCCCAAACTGGCTAAATAAATCTCTTAGGTTCAAGGAGAATCCCCATACCTGCTCAGCACAGACTAGGGTTTACTATTTGAGTTTTGCTAACTGATCCCCTTTGCAAAGAGCAGGGGATGGGTCTATCCTGAGATGCCTTGGGAATTTCTGGAGCAGCTTGTTACAATCCTGATTGTGTTGAGATTTGAGCTCCAGACAGGAAGGCTGGGGAAGTGGGATGTAGAACAGTGTACTGCAACCAAGTCACTCCAGTGAATGTAACCTTTTATTCCACATGGGCTCAGCTCTCTTGAACTTACCCGAATCCTTCTCATGGCTGCCACAATCTCCACGCGGCTGTTGGGCCTGGGTACGTCCAAGCTACCGATGTACTGCAAGACACAACAGTGAGATGTCTGTAAAACAATGCACAAGTTAATGGTGGAGGCTTCTTCCAAACAAACACCACCTCTCATTTAGTCCTTGCCTGGTTAGGCTCTCTCAATCTAGAACATAATAGGAATATCTGTTGTGGGCAATGTTATCAAAGTCAGAGAGAAGTTCATGGATCTCTAATGTTGGATGTGAGCTTCTGACCTCATTCAGACTCTGGATACTCCTTTACCAGTGCTTTGCAGGGTATCTGTTGGTGATAAAGTCACAGTGCTGTGGGTCTCAAAATGAGACTGTCCATCCTTTGTCATTCCTCACTACACCTGCTTTTACAAGACTCAAAGCTAAAAGCACACAGGAGTTGGGAAGTTGCCGGGATGTGCCACAACTGCCTTTCCTGGAAAAGGCTCATGACTCTGGACTTTTTGGTCTGAACCATCTCCCCTCTGGACACCACTGTCTCTGCTTGGTTGGACCAGCTCAGCTGTCTGCAGAATCCTGATAAACCCACTCAAATGTGCATCCTACACCAGCAGGTTTTAACTATGCTTAGTGGAGCTGCTATGCTAAACAAGCTGCCTGACTAAGCTGCGATTGCACTGCCCTTGGCATTGGGTGCTGCACTGAAGTGAGTGTAAGCATCAGTCCTAGCAGGGCCTTTTACTCAGAGGCTGAGACATGGGCAGATGGTGTGTTCTCAGCACCTCCGCCTCTACCACTTCACTACACCTACAGCTTCTGCCAGCCGGCCGCCTGTTCTCTTACATGCAATGGCTGTATGCGGCTGATGCGACTCAGGTTGTTAGGGAAGACCTGTGGAGAGACAGCTTCTTGCTGCTGGCGTTTCTCCCTCATGTGTGTTCTTCCCTGTGCTGCCTGTACTCTCCCCTTAACGCTGGGTTGTAACGTTTGTGTTCCAAAGCAGACTCTGGTTGTGCACTTGCTGGCAAGAGGTGGTACTTGTGACAGCACAGATGCACAGAGTGCTGCCTGCACCACTGCCAAGTGGAGGAGGCACAAAGCTGCCAGCTCAGCCTTGGGAATGAGGAAAACACACAGTGTCCTGGATGGCCAGCTCATGTGTGGAGCAAAAGGCCATTAATGTTGTGAAGCTGTGGCTCACAGCTCTGAGGAAAGACCTGCATGTCAAGGGCATGTTGGTGAGGGCAAGAAAAATGCCATCTGAGTGAGGTGGTGAGTGGCCCGATGAGAAATGTCAGTGTCCTGCCAGCACGGCCTGGTGCTGAGGGCAGAGTGCTGGACTCTGTGCTGGTGTGTTCCCAGGAGAACCCATCAGCTCCTCAGTGTAACACAGCCCATCTCTGCACGGCTGTCACAGGCAGGTTAGCGGAGGAGGCAGAGGGCAGCTTACAAAGCCTGGCTTACAAATGCTCTCAAGTGCATTTCGTTCATGAATTGCATCTGGGGCTTGAGTGTGTGCTTTCCAGTTGTGGGGGTTTTTGGAAGTTGTTCCCCTATGGAGGAGGAGAAGGGGCAGCTGATCAGGAGGCCCTTCCAAACACTGATAGACACATGAACAGAGATAGAATACTTCCCCCAGAGCAGCCCCATTGCTACCACTGTTTCTGACAGTTCTGGTTTTATTTCTCTAATGCTTGTAGTTTGCAATGCATTTTATCTTTAAAAACTTCTACTTAAAAGGGCTTTCAGAGATGAGTTGTCCTGGCTCAGTATTTACTGCTCTTCTGCCTGCCCTGAAATAAACACCACAAGCAATCTGAAAGGTCATTGGGCTTTCCTGATGCTTCTATAAATGCCTTTGCAAAATGGCATTTTTAAGAGCAGTTAAGTTCAGCTATAGCCTTTGGTAAACCACAGCAGAGTCAAACTGCTCTGACCATGCAAGCTTGAGGGCAGTGGGGAAGGCAGTGACTGAGCCAGGACTTCCCTTTGCCCTGGTGGTGAGGACATACCCATATCACTCCCCATCTGAGGTCTCTTTGGTTGGCAGGCATCTCCTTCCCTGCTCCACAGTGGCTGTCAGTGCAGTCGCAGGTAATCCAGATTAATTTAGTGTGGCTGGCTGGCTTTTTGTCTGTGAACAACAGGGCTGAAGTGGGGAACAGGCCATGCTACCCAAGATAAATTGATAGGCTGGGACAAGAGGACATCCTCCAAAAGCCCCTGCTTTGGCCTTGCTGCAGTTTGGGTGCTTGTGCTCCCATGCAGAGCCCTTCCTGCCTGTGAAGCGTGGCACAAACAGGCACCTCTCCACAAGCAGCTCCCAGTACTGACCTCCCCAAGTTTGTCCCTTAAGATTACAGGGCGAGTAAGGCAGTTTGGTATGTGGAGATTAGAGACTAAATGTGGTCACTAAGATTGCCTGGTGTGAGACACCTGGCACTGGTTACAGCCCTGTCATTGTCAGTTGTGGCTGAGTGATGTGCCCACAATGCACGTCCTAATTGGAAGAGAGAGATTTTAGAGCAGAGCTGAGCAAGCATGTTACTGAGGTAATGCAAACCCCATCTCAGACCACACATCTTAACAGCATGGTAGCCACTTTCTGAACAGCTCTGGCTACCTGAAGCTGTCAATTTGAAGAAGCCAGTTCCACTCAGTTCAAGGTAGAGCTGCTTCACGTGTTTTAAAAATCAAAATGAGGAGTTTTCTTCGCCTCAGCACAGCAAATCTTAGTTTAAAATAAAGAAATCAAAGATAAATTGTTCTTCTCCCCTAAGGAAGAGAGCTATTATTAAAATGTGATTAACTGTCCATTCAGATCCATCCTCCAACCTGTTTAAATCTTACAGGTCTTAGCAGGAAAACCAAACAGCACAAAATCCTCATTTCAAAGCTTTATTTGCATATATATGCCCCTTCTTTGCAGTTCAGGAGACAGCAGGCATGAACTCCATTTCTAATCTGTGCTAGGCCACCTGCAAAGAGGGAAAGGAAACCCTAGAGTCGCTCCAGCAAAATGCAATTCTTCTTGTCAGCTGAATTATAAACCCTGCACAGTCTCCAGAATGTCAGTTCCAATGGAGGCACTTTCTGAGAGTGATGCTGCTGGACTGCTTATGATCAATATGGAATCAATTTGTGACCGTTCAGTGTTTCTGACACCATTTAAATAAGGACCTGCACAGCTTCCCATGCGATGAGCAGGTCGGATGGAATAAGGCACTAGCACGGTTTTAAGCAGCACGTAACAGTCTGCTGGTTTCCAGGGGAATACAGAGCTGTCACTCGCTGCAGCAGGAACAGGGTCCTACCCAACTGATGACAGGCACCAGGTCGAGCAAGGACAAAACACAGGCAGTGTCCATTGCGCTGTCAAGAGGGGTCTTTCCAGATCAGTTCTCAAATGAAGTGCACAAGGCAGCTTATAAGGATAAACAGATGGAAAAATACTAGAAGAGCAAGAACCTGTTTGATTGTGCTAAAGTGTAAGGCTTTGCTAATTTATTGATGTTTTCTTTAGAATTCCTTAGACGCGGCACCAGAGGAGCTGAAGAACGCACGGTGGGCACGCCTGGAAGGGGGCACAGCGAGCCCCGAGCTGAGCCTATGGGGCCATCGGCCCATGGCCAGCAGGTGCCCAGGACAGGACCGGTCCGCAGGGACCCGGTGCCCGGGGCTGCTCTGCAACGGGCGAGGGTACAGAGAGCCCAGCACTGCAGGGGCTGACCGAGGAGCCTCTGCCCAATCCCCCCGGAGCCCGGACGGGACCAGGGGGCTCTGACAGCCGCGCTGCACCCCCAGACTGAGTTCCCCACCGTACCCGCCGCCGCCCGAGGCTGGGGGAGCGCGTCCGGGGCTCACCTTGGCCTGGAAGTGGATGCCGTGCTGGAAGGCCTCCTCGTTGTGCAGCGGGACGCGGGAATCGCAGCCATCGTCCACCAGGTTGTACCGGTTCTTCACCGGCATGGCGGCGGGCGGGCGGGGGCCGCCTCAAGCCGCGGCCCCCCCGGGCATCCCCGGCGGCGGCGCCCCCCGGCCCCGCGGAGCCCCGGCGCGGGTTCGAGTCCGGGTCCGGGGCTGCCCGAGCCCGGCCGCGTTTTGAATGAGCGTCCGCGGGTGCGAGCGGGGCCCCGGCCCTCGCCGCGCCGCCATTGGCCCGAAGTTCCCTCACGTGATACGGGAGGGGGGCCGGTGAAGCGCCGCCCCACCGGCAGCCGGGGCCCGGCCGCTCCGGGGAGGGCTCCGAGCCCACCCGTATTAGATCGGCCATGGACCGGCTGCCGGGGAGCGGCCACCCCGAGCGGGCCTGGTGGAGCCGGGATTCAGCATTGGGCTGGGCCGGCTGGGAGCAGAGCGCCTGCAAGGGAGGTTTTGCCTGGGGAAGTTCTCTGTGGGTTTGACAGGGAGCGCCTGAAACACCCTGCTGAGGTTGAGCTTGTGGAGGGTTTGTCTTCCTGCGTGTCTGGGGCTGGCCTGGCGGCTTTAATACAGAGCAGCAATGCCATGTCCTAACTTCCCAGGGCATAAAAGTACCAAGTCCTTGATCTCGGTTGTAAATACCCCGCAAGGAAGTGTCCGAATATCCTGGAGCCCTTGGGTGTAGTGCTGTGCTCCCGGTGCAGGGACCGTGGATGGAGTCACATCTTAATCGAATTACTTGCTGGTTTGGACAGTGTAAGCGATGCTGTGTCAGGTCAGGAGCACCGCTCCATTTCCTGTGCTAGAGGACAGTGTACACCATGATCTAGGATCTCACTGCAGCTCCTGCACGAATAGTAGTTGACTAAACCCATTGCATATGCCCAGTGTTAATGTGACCGTTCTGCTAGTGATCCACATGTAAACTGTCAGCAGCCTGTTGCACAGCTGATGCCCACTGTCTGCCTCAATGCTGTCAGGATTTTGGGTGCTCTGTGCACTCAGGGTCTTCTCTCCTTCCAGCTTCATCTCAGTGCGTGGCCCCACTAGTGTGGAGTAGAGTCCTTGTGGGTGCTGCTCTGGAATACCCACCATGCCTGAGCGTGCCGTTCATCTCAGCAGGCACCGACACAGGTAAGGGATGAAGCACATGCACAGTGGTGGTGTTGAGACCCAAAGACTTGTCTTTTGACTATTAGTATGGCCATGCTCTTTGCCATTTGCAGGAATGATCAGAAATGTGAGTTGTGTAGGATCCAAGAGGCCAAGGCTTATATGTGCTCCAACGGACCCCATCTGGGTTCCCCTGATTTAACTTTTGAGTGATCAGTTGTAACTTTTTGTCACACAAATAACTCCCAGCTGTATGCTTGAACGTTGTTGGACACTACCTTTTATGTGGCTTTCACATTACCAGGAGAGAAAATTGTGGCCACAGGCAGACAGTGCAGAGCTCCCTGTCTCCATCTCAGGAGTGTTACTGTCCTGAGTTTTGTGGCACCTCTGAGTACTTGGAAGTCAGGGGGAGACTGGCAAGAGTCAGAAATCCAGAAACTTATGAGAGGGAGAAAAAGCCCAAAGGATTCCTCTTGGTTGACTGGCTGTGACCCTACATGTTGAAGTACTTTGTGGGATTAGCAGCTCATTCTGGCACCTGAGCTAGGGTAGGTTCTGTGGTCAGCCTCCTCTCGTTGCTAGGTTTTGTTTCCAGACAGGCTTCTTTTTTTTCCTTCCAATATATAATATTGCATTACCTTCCATTTAAATATTCCCATGTTTATGCTCTTTTATAAAGCATAACTCAAAATAGGAGTTGTTTCAGGTATGTAAATACATTCACTGGTTCTGTCCAATATGGTAGTCTAGATACACATCTTGCCTGCAGATTCATCAGGTTAGTTCTCTGTTAGTGAGTTTGTGTGGTCTTTGTGCTGTTTAGTATGTACTTAGAACATTCCATGGTGCTTTCCTTATCTTGTACGGATCTTCATTTAAAAGTATATGTTGACCTGAATGAATAACCTAGATTTTGTGTGCAAATGTCCTTGGACTGATTGAGCAAGATTCAGGTCTTTGGTTCTCCTAAGCCCAAAGAGAATGAGATGCCACCCAGTCAGCCTATCCTTGTGCTTCCTTTGATGCTAACGCCAGCAAAGCTCAACTAGTGAGGGGAAAAACCCCAACACAGCCATTACTGGTGAGTCTCTCCATTGATTCTGCAATAGTGCATTTTAACTGGGGCATGCATGAACCTGTCAGGGTGCTGAGCTGCTCAGAGTTTCTCCTTGTTACCCTCCCACTCCCGCAAGAGCATTCCAATATAAGTGGGAGCATCAGGGCTCTGCTTTGGGTAGTTCCATTTTTTAATCTCATAGAAAGAACAGGATGAAATAAGAAGAATGGTCTTTTTATTTTTATTCTGGTGCTCTCCAGTATCCCGCAGATTATAAAATCCTTTGGGTAGGGGAAAGGAACATCTCATGGGAATCCTGGGAAAAAGAAGGCAACCGTGATTTAATAAAGCTTGCGGTGCCAGAGTGTGTTAGATCACAATTGAATGGAGGTGTTTAATATTCCATGTTCATTAACTTCCATGAACTTTTCATAGGGCTTAGCTCTTTCAAGGTTAATGGTTTGGATCTGTGTTTGAGAATTGAGTTTGAAGGCTGCTAAACTTAAAAAGCTGCTAACTTTCCAGTTTGCTTGTTAGACAAAGAAAATGCTTGGACTCCACTGCAGGTAAGAAAGCTGTGCCTTTTCTTTCAGATAATAAAACTGGCCAAATATGTGGAATTAAACAGTTTCACAGTACATCATCGCGGATTTAGTATAAACCCCCACTAGCATTATCCCTTCTTGAAGCAAACAGTTAGCCAAACTTCATAGTGGGTGTTTGCATCAGATGGAGGGACTGTGCTAGTTATTCCTTTGATGTTCAGAGCACACATAGAAAGTCCCATTTCTCTGAACACAGTAGGAGTGAAGCACCAAAGACAGCTTCTTGGCACATTGCTTCAAGTGTTTTTGCAGAGAACAGGTTTGTATCAGCTTTCTTTATCAGGCGCAGGCTACCAAGATTTCTTCCCTTCTCTTTCTCTCACATGGATGCACATTTGTGACTGCACTGACATTTACTCTGCGTGGAAATCCCTCTTACATACGTGTGGTTTTTTTAGAGACCTCAAATGTGGTGTAAATTGGATAGTGGGTATTATATGCAAGGTGTTCTTTAATCATTTTGTCAGTTGGCTTGCAGGAAAGGTACCTGTTGCTCCATCTGATGCTGTGAGGTTTCTTCCAAACCCACCTTCACAACTCAGATGAAGGAGTTGCAGAGGCAGTGCGTGCTTTCCAGAGGAGATCTGGTCTTGATGCCAAGGAATTTTCCTCCATTCTGCATTTCTTTCAGCACAGCAGAGCTGCAAAGATTTTAAGTGACAAATAAGATGTGACATAGCAAGAATGATGAGACAGACATCCAGTAATGGCAGACAAAACCTCTGTTACAGGAAATCACTTCCAATATCATACTTTCAAGATCTGAGATGTGTGCATACTTACTATCTTAGCAGATCTGGTTTTGTCATGCAATTTTATCACTGTTAGTAATACTTATTTATGCTGGTGCAATTCTTAAAGTAAAGCCTCCAGTATGTTATCATGCCAGCAGCTTTGCTGTGTGCCAGTGGACATCCCTTTGAGATTTAGCAGCTGAATCCACTTGCCATTCTTCAGGATTTCCAGAACTTCAGCCACATTCTTCTTCCCTTACAATTGCTGTACTCAAAGAAGGAAAATTAAGCAGTACTAGAAGAGAACAAAATCTGTTAGCTTTTTTTGGTGTCTTAAGACAATCAGTGATCAAAAGTTAAGATGCAGACTTAAGGGGAATAGCATGTCACGAGATCTCCACAACCATGAAATGTTGTCATATGAAGCTATTGCAAAGTCAGAAGGTTATGTATGTGTTTCTCTTCCTGTTCTAGGAAGCTGTGCTCTCCCCTAGTGAAGAAAAGATCTGGAAGCAAACGGAGGTAAAGAGTTACATTCCCCAGTATGTGGCTGCCCAACCTTTGTTTAAATGAATTAATCTTGAGCTTCCATTTAACTGAAAAAATGTGAACAAATCAGAAACCCCAACTGTTGCCAAATCTGAACTTTTCTGTGTAAGTGAATTAGCAAACTAAAGTTGAAGTACGTCATGCGTGTGTTTTGACCTGCAGTGCCTCATTTGTTTTGCATCAGATAACACTTGTGATCACTACGTGATAAACTAACCTCTTCATTTAAACAAGCCAGCCCCGGGGCACCAACTCATATGTGACATGTGGAACTGTCCTTGTTTCAGCCCCCTCAGTGTCACACGTGTTCTTTTCAAATACAGGGTTTGCTTGGTTAGATGGTTGTGCCAGATTTGCGTTGCACAAGAAGAAACAGAAGCTTAATGTCTCAAAGGTTCAGCTCAGCAGCGTGGCCAGGCAGCCTGCCTGTTAGGGTTGCAAGCCTCTTTCATGCATGGTCAGTTCCAAAGCTCTGTGCAGCAGGACTCGGGAATGAAAAATGTCATCCACAATTATGCATATTTTCATCATCTTCTATCATGTAAATCCCCCTGCCCCAAGTGTGCAGTAAATGTTTTGTTTGCATATGTAGGTCAACCACAAATCTTCAGTGGTCTAACATAAGCATTGGAAGCATAAGTTGATGTATATAGATTTAAACCTGGTCTGAAGCACAACACCACCACGGACGTTTTCCAAGTGGAGTCGGTTTACTTGATATGTTTTCTTCTGACTTTTCATTTTATAAAGCATTGCTTGCTTAATGATTTGTGAAAGCACAACTGACAGAAGATACTCGCCATCATTGCAAAAGGAACTATTAACTTCAGACACAGATGGATGGTTCTCAATGAGTAACTTTTATAGTGAGAGCTTGAGAAGTGTGTTCTTTTTCAGAAATACATTAAAGTGTTTCTGCAAATAGTTTTTCTTTTGCCACTGGCAGGAGGCCAGTGTTATATGATTTTAAAGAGATTGCATGTTCTTTTTGCACATTACATGCTACTTAGTTTTTCTTGTCTTGGCTATCTTAAAAGAAAAATACAGAAAAAAAAATGCATTTATTGTCCTTGTGATGCTAGATAAAAGCTACAAATTCTGCCTCAGTAACCAAAAAGCAGGCACATTTATTATTTAAGAAAAATGTTTTCTATTAAATTCAAAAGCTCAATGAGTTCTCAAGTCTAACTCCTAACACCACGAGTTGGCAGTGCCATTCCCCTTCAGTTGAGTTGTGTGGATCAGCTTGTTACCCTGGTGTGAAACTCAAACTGCTTAGTTTACTTGTCTGGGAATGTGTAATTCTTAGAATGAGGTTTTTCAGTGAGAATATTCCTGCAAATACATGCAAAGTGTCTGCTAGCACAGTTCAGACAAACAGGTTGATGTCTGCAGTGATACTCCATTGGTGCTCCACAGCTGTATAACTGCTTTATTACCAAACTCACCCTTGGATCTGACTATAACAATGTACATCATGGCAAGGTGTGTATTTGCACATGCAAACATCAGATTAACCATTTCCTGGTGTAATGACCCAGTAAGTTTTGATTTAGGATAAATAAGAGTGAAGTTGTCGGCTTAAGAGATGAGTAAAGTACTGTACAGTATCCTTCCCAATTCCCATCAAGTCAGACTAGCACCTCTGTTAGATTTGCTATCCTGAATTTAGCTAATGGAAGTATAGGGACACTACATTAGGCGTCAGATCACGGCTCTTACAAGGCCGGAACACTGTGAGGTTGGAATTGAGGTATTTCTTGAAGGTATGTGCTACTGTGCCAATAACTGTACATGTATACCGATACTCATCAGATCCCTTCCTGTGTAGGAGCGCACACCTTGTTCTGTTCTGCCTACAAACACTATCACCCCTGTGATGCTGAAAGATGAATCAGAAGAAGCAAACATTGCTGTTTTCCCCAGCATAGCTTTAACAGATGCACAGTTCTCCTTGACAGAACACACATCCTCGGTCATTTATTATCACCAGCTAACAATTTGTTCTCATTAACAACTCCCCCTCAGCCAGGCTCTCAGGAAATAGGCTTGTGTTTAAAAGCACACACTAACTTTAAATTTCCCTTCTCCTCACAGGGGACAGATGATCTAAAGTTTCCTATTTCTCTCCTGCTGCTAGATCCAGCTTGCAGTATTCAGCAGGATACATTCACCTTCTGCATTACCTTGCTACCTTATTACTGCTCAACCTATATTTTACTCCTACCTGGCAGTACCTGAATACCGTGTGCAGTCCTTGACTTCATGCTGCACACTGCAGACCATCTCTATTTATCTCAACATGAAATGAAGGCTTTAACCATACAGTACACTGCAAACCATATATCTGGTATATTGCAGCTTCTCTCGTAGAGAAATAACTAGTACCTTATTAACCTGTGAGAAATGTGGCTATATCATAATTAGATATAAAAATATTTCCCCTTTGCAATCATTTTGTTTGGTTATTTCCTATGTTCCAAAGCCTCTCAATGCCGTAGCCCATCTTAGCTGTTTCTCTGGCTTCCTTTGGCACTGCTGACATTGGTGAGGAAAAACCTTTAATGTATGTTAAGAAGTGTTCATCCACGGGCCTGGAGGTAAGATAAGGGACAGTCAGAGTCAGGGCACCATTTTAAATCACACTCTGGTGGCAGACACCAGCATCCGGTGGTGTTTAGGAGCCAACCAGGCTGTGCCCTCAGTGATGGATGCAGAAAAGGCAGCACCAGCACAGCTCATCCTTGCCAAAGTCACCAGCTCCTCCAAGCTCCTGCTTGCATGGGGAAACGCTCCCAAGTTTTTAATGAAGAACCATCTCAGCTATAAAAAAAACAATGCACACCGTTTAGTAGCAACCGAGAGCCAGCTTCGTGACCTCAGCCTTCCTGGGCACTTCACTGTAATTCATTGGTCTTTTTGTTGCCTACAAGGGTGAATGGAGGAAGATGGGTGATGCACTGAAAACTATGGGCAGTATTAGGCTTGCGGGTGAAGCTCTGGTTTGCTATTGAAATAAGACAGTATCTTGGTGATGAAACCTTCTTTATAAACGACGGGTGACTCGTAGAGAAGGATCCACGTGTACTGAACCACAGATACCAGCACGTTGTGTCTCAGGGCTCGGGTTATGTGAGATACGAGTGAGGAGAGAATGAGAAATTAATCCTGATGTGCCTAAAGCTTCATGGAGCAGGGCAGATCTGTTCACATCTCCTCGTAGTCGGAGTTCCACAACAAGGAGTTTAGTCTGGCCATGCCCTTCCCATTTTTATTTGCAGCTAAACTTTTTGCTGCGTTTATTTAACTTTTCCTTTCATTTTAACGCTTTCTTCTGCTGTCCTGTTGCGGTCCTGCTCTGTATCAAGCTGCAGTGACAGCTCCTTCACACGGCATCCTCGTTATTCCTGCCCTTTTCCCCCTCTCTCCCCCGTCATTCCTCACAGCCAGGCTGCATTTCCCAGCGTCCAGCGCCACCGCCTGCCCGCGCTTCCTCAGTGCCATCAACCCGCTCCTGCTGCCTTTGAGGCGGCATCGCTCCCGTGTTCTGCGTTCCATCACCTCTTAACTAACGCTGAGGGTTCACGCGGCTGCTGGTAAGAGGCTTCATTCTGTTATTGACTCTGTGAAAACAGGGTTCGTGTTTTCCGGCTGGGCGTTTGTCTCACTTGGGCAATGTAAGTGTGTAAATCCAGAGACTGAAGTGATGCTAGCAGCTTGGGGTTCGGCTGGAGCTCTGCAAGCAGCTCCATTACAAGTATACAAATGTACTCTATTAGAAATAGAGTAAACAAATGTACTCTATTACAAGTAGAGTAAACACACGTACTCTATTACAAACACAGTAATTGCACTCAGTAGAAGCACCTGCCTGGGGAGATGTTTCCTGCACACTCACAGGGTCTGGAGGCCCGGCCTCCTTCAAATAATGTTTCTTTACATGCCTCCTTGGAATGAGGAACCCAGTGCTGCTCTGCTCATGCTGGCATGGTCCTTCCACTAAGAATAACTACAGAAAGATAGAAAAACTCGTCCAACCACACGGTAGACATTAGCCCACGGTGTTAAACTGGTCATTACGGGACAAGTGGGAGGAAACCGACGAGCTGAGCTAACCCAAAGCAGGGAAGCAGCGCTTTGTCTCGGAATAGCAGCTCCCACCTCACATGAACATCACCCCACCACATGATAAGGAGTTGATTTAACTTCTAAACCACCGGGCAGCGGTTTCGGTGCAAGGACAGCGGCTGCGCCGCCCGCCTCAGGCACCACCGCCATACGGCGGTGCTTTCCCGCTTCCAAGATGGCGGCCGCTCCCCGCGCCATTCCGAAATGGCCTCCGCGGCAGAGGCCGGCGGCGCTGCCCTCACTCAAAATGGCGGACGCGGCAGCAGCGCGTGGTGCCGGCAGGGCGGGGCCAGCAGGGTCAGAGGCCTCGCTGGGTTTGGCCCCTCGCGCGTCCCGTCGGCCGCGCCGCTCTCATGGCAACGGGCGGGGGCGGCGGCGGCCCAGCGGAGGCAGCGCCGCGGGATGGAGCCGGCCCGGGAGGCGGAGGAGCCCCCCGGGTCCCCGGCGCTGCCCGCCGAGGAGCCGCAGGGCGGCCAACCCGCCGGGGCGCTGCCGGCAGACGGGCCGCTGCCCTCCGCTGCCGGCCGGGGGCGGGGCCGCCGTGTTGCCGGCCCGAAAGGCCCACCGGGGCGGGCGGTGCGGGGCAGAGGGCGGCGGGCCCCGGGACGGCGCGGAGGGGAAAAGGGTGGCCGGGCCGCCCGGCGGCCCCGGGTCACGGTAGACAGCTCCAAGGCCAAGACTTCGCTGGACGCGCTGAAGATCAGCCTACGGCAGCTCCACTGGAGGGAGGTGAGCGCCCGACCGGCCCTCGGGGGCCTCCTGGGTCTGAGCCCGGGCCGCTGCCTCTTCCCCTCTGACTCCTGCAGGGCCCACCTGACCTGGTGGTGACCGCATCCCGCTGCTGTGCCGGCCCGCCATGGCCTCCTCTCCAGAGCAGGCTCCTATAGCAGCGGGGTCATCCCGCTTGGTGTAATCTCTACCATGGGGTTATTTCTAATTAGGTTTCAAATCTGGAGGCTGGTTGATTAATGCCCAGAGCTGCCATTGTCAGTTATGCAAGCCAGAATAGGGGTAATCGGATATTATGCTTCAAAGCTTAAACTGGTCGCTGGAAAGGGCAAAAAAAGAAACTGCTATGAGAAACTGTACTGCTTATATATATATATATATATGGAGAAAGCATACTGCTACGTTGTTTTGCATCTTTATGTACACCCTTCCCTCATAGTAAGTGTATGTGAAATAAGGCTTATGACAGCAGACATCGGTTGGGTATCACCTGATGCATCAGCTGTCTGATCTGGTGACAAAGCCTCTGCGTCACAGGTTATCTGGAAGGCATGTCAAAGAGCATTGTGTATGAATGAATATTAAACCACTTAACAAAGCATATGTAACATGCTTTACGCTTCTAAATCAGTGGGTGCAGAGAAGGTATGGCCTCCCCCTGCCTCCCCCTGCAGCTTGAGTCATGTGTTTTCTCTGTTCTGTGTGAGGGGTTCAGTGGCTGCCTGTCTTTGCTGAGCCAGAGTCATGGCAATATGGGAGCTGGCACAATAATGATACCTTAAAACTCCTTATTTAAATCCTGAAGAGATTTTTAATATATATTGTGTTATAGATGCTAATTTGTTCTTAAATTGTAATGATTTTCTTTCCCTAATAACTTTATAGAAATTGAGGGAGGATGGAGTGGCAGTATATATACCTGTGTTTATTTGTAACGTCCTAAATAGTTAATACCACAAAGCCATTTATGCTCATTGCCAGGAAGAGTGATGCTTCCTCATCCTCTGGCTGCATAAAATTTAATTTCAACATTTTTAGTATTTAAATCCAGTGGGAGAATGTCACAATCTCATTGCACAAATGCTCCAGTTTTCAACTCCTGCTCTTGCAGCAAAGTCGTAAGGAAACTTCAGAGGCGTGAAATTAAAGCCCGTTACTTACTCCTCAGTGCCCCTGTGCAGTGTCTGTCAGCAGCCTTGCGCTGTGTTTTAGCTGGTGATATACAGAGCAAGGGGGACTTCACACCTAATTTCTCTGTTCTTATGGTTAAGCTTTATTTTCAGAGCTCCTGGTGCCATGGCAGGGACTGTTGCTGAATTACTGATATAAGTTAGCCTCGCAGATTACACTGGTAATGAGCCATTCTTACTGGTTAATTTTGCCTTGTCTGTTTCCTGAGATTTTACTGTTGTGCATATCTGCCTGGCACTTGATATTCTGTTCTACAAATCATGTTTCACATGCTCTTGTTCCTCTCTTGAATCTCTGCACTGTGTTAATCAGCATCCTCCTTCCTGCTCTGCATCCCCAAGAGCAATTGCTTCTGCCTTTACTTCATCTTTCTTTGCTTACTGCCTCCTTCAATATTCTTTCTCTTCCATTCATTAGTTCAGTCGATATTTTTCATTTAGTCTGTTGCTTCCTCTTCTGGTCCCTTTGAATAAAGAAGAGACTTAATATGGAATTTTGTGATGCTTGACTTTACCATCTAGATGGCCTGTAATTCGTTCCCTGTGAACAAATCGCTGTAATGTATTCAGCTTATAAATAGGTTGATAAGTGTGAATGTGATGTTATTTTTTGTCAAGAAAATACTTTCTTATACCAATGTGTGTGTGACAGTCAGTTTTCTCTCTTTTTATTTCCCTCTCACCCCCCACCCTGAAGGGGAAAGAGTAGGAAAAGGGGACCCAGTGTTAGCTGTGACTCTTCACTGGTACTGCTGACATTGTGGAAAATATGAAGCTGAGAGTCTTCTAGGATGGGAGCAAGACAAAGTGTTGACCTCAAGCTTGCAGACTTCAGTAGGCACAGGGAATCAGTAAGCAAGATCTTGTCTAGGTTTGAAATATATTTGAAATACCATTAAGATAAGGAAAATCCAAGAAAACCTCGTTTCTTCAAGTTATGTATGATTTTGAAAGTTCTCCCTTTCAAATGTTTAGAAAAGCAGCACTAAAATATTTGTACAGATGGCTGTCAGTGATGACCAAAGAGCCTTGAAAATCATTGCACTGTTACAGCAGGCCCAGCAGAGGGAACACAGATGTTGTTTCTTGTAGGATCCATACAAATAATGCAGAAAGAAATAATCTTGGAACTAACAACGAAATGTGTGTATTTCAGGTGTGTTTCAGGGGCTGGTATTCTACTCTTACCCCTTGCAAGGTGATTGCAACTTGGACTTTGATTTAGTGTATTTGATCCTTTTCCCTCATCACGTCTTTTACATTTTTTCCCCATTGCTTTGTTTCTGTTCTCTGTTTGCTGCTGGATGTGCTGCCTTGAATATTTTATTGGGCAGAAGATGCTATCACAGGCTTTTTAAAGTGGTCTCATTTTTGTTGATAACTTTGCCTAATGGATAGTATTACAGACTCATACAGCCTTTCGGTTTGGTTTGCTTTTTGTTTCAAGTTGTATGTTCGGAAATCTCCTCGCTGTCATTACCCTCACTTGCCAGAAGAGCTTTGTTTCAGTAATAGCCTATTACTGCAATACGCTTCCTGATAATGCATGGAAGTAAGTCATAATGCACTGTGTGATTACAGAATTGTCCACATGGTAGTAGTTCATTTTAGTAATGGCATATGGGAAATGCCATTATAAGACAAAAAAAAAAAAAAAAGAATACTCAAAACATGGCTAATATTGGTGAGCACAGTTTATTCTATTGCACTGGTAGATGGAGAAGCATGAAAGCATCCAACAGACCAATTTAACTACTGAAGTTCTGTTGTTGGAAGCAAAAGACAGACCCCCCCCCCCCCCATTGTTTTTTCAGCTGTGGCAATTCTAAGTAAATTAAATTATCACCCATGATAGCCCTGTCTGAAGTAACACACAGGGGGGACCTTTGAAAAAGCATTGCAGGACTCTAATGTGTGTGTCAGTGAAGCAATTACTCCCCTCACTAGATTGGGCTGATTCAGTGTGTCACATTCTTTAAATGAACATGATATGCCAAATGAAATAATGGGCACAAATTGAGCTTGCATCCTGAGTTTATTCATCACTTAATAAATTATTTCTTCACCTAGCTTTCAATTACCAGGGAAGTGGAAGAAGCAGATGTCTTGGGCATCAAATATACCAGCATTTAGTGTTTCATTTGTCTCACTTTTCAGTAGCTGGATGGAGGTGTAGAAATAGGTTGAAATTTTATGCTGGGACAAGCTGACTAGAAGATGAGTCATTTAACTTGTCATTAAACATGATGGAACAGACTGATGTGACAATTTAAGTGATTGGCTTCTAATCAGAAGGTGGGAATGACCTGTCAGACAAATTTGACCATGAAGGATTATTAATTGTGTCGAAGTGTTGGAAACAGCTTTGGAAACAAAGCTCTTTGTGGCTCCTTGTTTGTTCTGACAAATACACCCTGAATAGAAGAAGATTTAAAATGAATTGTTCAAAGAGTTAGTGAATTTAGTGCAACCTGAAAGTTGTTTGCAGTGATTGATCCTAGGGCCAGACTCTGGTTTTCTGCACAGGGCAGTCATGCAGTGACAAGGATGGCTCCAGTCACATTCCTGACCTCCATCCCTCTGTGGCTGTGAGCACCTTTGCTTTGGCATTGGTTAGTGCAGATCTGAGGCTATTCCAGCTGCCACAAGGTAGATGAGACGGAAGTTACTTCAGTTGCCTGCCTTTCCTTTTAGCTAGTCCCCTGCCCCAGGAGCTGGGAGGCAGCAGGAAGGGCTCTTCTACCAAAATCAGATTAATTTCTATCTGCCTGGTGCTGCCAGAGGGACTCAAATAATTGAACTTCCTTGTTCATTTCCAAACACTATTCTTAAGTAAAAGTTTAGTGCAGATGATAAAGAATCCTTTCCAGCTCATTCAGGAGGTGCATTTGATCTGGTTGTTGGATAACTCCAAATAATCTCGATTAGTCAGGAGTAGGGAAGTTGCTGTGCTATCTGAACCACTGGTGCGGGAGTGCTGTGCTTCCATTTTCCAGTCCAGAGCTGCTCACTCTTCATCTGTTGTGAAATGATTTCTGTGTGGTGTTTGTAAAGTGCTTTGATATCCTCCACAGATGAAAGGTGTTATATAAATGCAAATTCCATTCCTTTCATTTCAATTTCATTTAATAAATAAATAAATTGCTCAGGTTTTAGTGGGAAGGGCGCTCAGAGACCCAGCGCTGCATCTGTATTCTGGATATACCTGCAGAGAGAGGTTGAGGCCACTGATTGTCTTTTGGAGCCTAACAGAATTAATTTTCACTTGTAGAAAACTGGATTTTGCAGGCTGAATAATAATGAAATAAGTGAGGAATCCACTGGCTCTGTTAAATTTGGTATCTCATCCCTATGAGTGAGGAAACAGAGAAAGGATGCATTGCTCAATTAGCATTTGAAATTAAATTTTTCAAGGCTATTTACTGAGGAAACTGAAATTTTAATTAAAATAGCAAATAAAGTAATTCCCTCAAAAGCGTTATGAGAGTCTTTTATTTTTTCTTGTCATATTGAAGAAAAAAAAAAAATCCAGTGCTTAAAGAAACATTTTAAAGGACGAAAAATGACATTTGGAGTAAAGAATAAGATGTTTCTGTCAAACAGGATGGTTCTTTCTATAAGTAAATGGTACTGAAGTTGTTGGGTGATGGCAGTGATTGGTACATAATACAAAAGTGTCTTAAAAATGCCGTGGTCAGAAATACAGCATGTTAATTTGAAAAAGATGCAGCCTAATAATAGAAGGGATTCCTGTGAGTGTATTCCATATAATGTTAAAACAGTATCTACATGGAGTTGAACATAAGATGGGTGGTGTTTTTAACTGATAAATGGGTCTATGTCTCAGAGAGCAAGCAAAGAAGAATTCCTTTTTTTACATAAAACTTTGTAACAGGGTTTACAAATGCTTGGATTTTAATTTGGGGTGGTTTATTATGCTCTGAGCTGTTGATACTGCTAATTCGTGGGGCTTTTTGTTCTTACTGCTGGTAGTCTTAATTTAAATCCACTTTACTACTATTAGAAACTGTTGCTAGTGGTAGTTGGCAACGCTGTTCCAGAGCTCTTCAGGCTGCTTTAAAAAAGGTTGATCTTTGATAATAGGAAACTCTGCAGTTTTCCAATTTATGGTGAAATCTTGTATGAATGGGAAAAGAAGCTGGAATTAATATTGTTGAAATAATTGCCTTTGTTCTCAGTGGTTGAAATATTTATGTTCAACAAACCATTAACTGAATCGCAAGCTTTTCTTTTAATTATAGGCTACTGGTACCAGAAAAGAATTAATACTATAGAAATGAATACATATAACTGAATATATATAAATGGATAATACACTTATTTCACTTAAGTATCTTTGAATATCTGTTTTGAATTTATTGGACACCACTAAATCAGCTTGCTCAGGAAGTGCTTTGCAGTTACAACTTACTATTAAGTTACAACAATCTTACTAATTCCATGTATTCCCTGAAATGAAGTATTAGGGAGCAGAAATGCTTCATGCTTGTGTGAAACTGAAAGAGAGCACATGAAAATGTTACGTGCTTGAGGGTGACCATGGGAATGGTTGATCTCTGGGAAAGGGATGTGAGTGCCCAGCTTGCAGATACAGAGCAGTAAAGGCAAGTCATAGCGCTGTGGTGATCTTTGGAAGAGCAGGAGTTGATTTAGTAACTGCCAGTAATGACAATTTCTCCAGGATCTATCCTGTTTTTTCCCTTGATGGTTGCTTATCGTACCCTTAAACTGAGGAGGGAAAAAACCCGACCCAAAACTCCATCAAAGTGTGTTTACTTCCCAGCTGGCGCACTCGCTCTTGCTGTGTCTTCATGTGCCGGAATTAAGTGCTGCTTAATGAATTTTTATTCCCTGTAATAGTATTTTAAATTACAAATGAGTCATGCCTTAATTGTGGTTGATAACAAGCTCGGAGTTTCTCCATACACATTATGCCTCTCAGTCATTTGTTTTTAGTTTCTGGAAACCTTTCCTGGCTTGTTAACATCTTGAACTTGAGAGTGTTGAACCCATCAAAATATTCTTAGTTTTGCAACCAAAATACAGAGTGTATTTTTGTCTCACAGTCAAAATACTGTTCTTGAATGCTTTCTGTTTAATACAAGCATTTAGAAAAGTAAGGAATGAATGGGTATTGCCAGATTGCTTCAAAATTTGTCTTCTGTCTCTTTTCCAGTATCCTTTTGGCAGGCGCTTGCCGTGTGATATCTATTGGCATGGGGTATCATTTCATGACAATAATATATTCTCAGGTCAAGTCAACAAGTTTCCAGGTACTTTACTTCTGTTTCTAGTTTAAACAAATGCTTTAAAAATAATCATATTTTAACCATTTCTGTGCTTTGCTGGATTTTAATGTGAATTATCTGCCTCACCAGCAGATAGTATTTTCAGCATATTACTGGCTTTTGGTAGGTAATTTCTGCTTAGGGGGTAGGAACATCAGGATGGGTGTCTAACAATTTTTTATCTAAGATTTGTTTTGGAGAGAAAGTGGTTTTGATGAAAAGAATACTTCATATATATGAATTTAGGAAAAATAACTGTTGGGCTATAATTTAAGTGAAGTCTGTAATTATTGTCAGTTCTGTAGCCCTGATAACTGTGACTTTGGGTCTGGTTTTGATTCAAAGTGCGAAGAATCTGTTCTGTTTCTTCCTCTGGCCTATCTTAGGGAGAAGCTCAAAGCAAAGTTCCTCAAATGGATTTTTTAATATTGAAGAGTTCATGGCAGCCCTTGTTTGATGATGACTCTTCAACTTTTTTTAAGCTCTTTTATTTATTTTTCCCTCTTGTTTTATCCCTGTTGAGATGTCTCTAAATAAGAGCTAAGAGTTTAGGTACTGACTTATCTAAGCCCTTTACTGCAGATTTATTGCTGCTGTTTGTATGCTGTGAGAATAAGAGCTCTCAGATACAGAAATTTATGCTTTTATTTACCCTGACTTTCTCCTGTCTGTGAGAAGTTCACACTCAAGCAGTGGACAGTGTAGTTTTCTGGTGGTTTAAATCTGTGTTAGATGCATGATACCGTCTGCGTATTCTGGCTTCTACCTGGTAAGCAAGTGCCCTGCACAGCTGTCAAACCCAGTCCTTCAGAACTAGACCTAATTCCCAGGCACATTGCAAAGCTGCAGGAAAACAGCAAAGTTGGGCTCCTCACAACATTCTGTTCTTTCTGACATAGTTCCTTAGATGAATGCGAAGTACACACAGAGTGGTTGGTTATATTTAAGTGACATTTTTTGCCTGTTTCTGGAACTATAGCAGGCTAGGGACATTGTTTTGGGTTATGGCAAAGGTAGTAGTTACTGTTTGACTAAAGCTTTCCCTCTATTATTGTGTGCTGTATTTTTGATAATTGATTTTTTTTCTAATGTGATACAGTAATACCTATAATACGAAATATGGCAGGGGAATGGTCCAAATATTTGTCAGCTTTTACTTTTTAAAAGCTTTTCAGCTTTATTAAAGCAATGTCTAGAGTGTCTTACCGTAGCATGAGTAGTAGTATAACAATTTACTTTTAGGATGAGGTTTCAGTGCAGGTTTTCCATGGCTTTTAGACACTGTGTGTTCTTTTCCCAGGTATGACAGAGATGGTACGAAAAGTTACCCTGAGTCGGGCAGTGAGAACAATGCAGGATCTATTTCCTGTTGAATATAACTTCTATCCTCGATCCTGGATTCTGCCAGAAGAACTTCCCCTCTTTGTGGATGAGGTAGATTGCTTTTTCTCTCAAAATAGTATTACTTGTTGGATGTCGTCACCATGGCATTCTTTACTTTTTCATGCCTACCAGGTTGTTTAAAATCCCACTTGGGTGCTGGGGATGACATCTTCAGTGTGACATCAGATGTAGTTTGGATGAACTGCTTTTGTTTGTTACATTCTGGAAGAAACTTAAAAACAATTACATATCTCTGCAATGCCAGAATAGATCTCTGAATAGTAAATATGGTAGAGCCATAAGCCCTTTCCCTGCATTTTCTACTGAGTTTAAAAGGGCTAAGGAAGCTGCAGTGCAGTGTGTGGGGTGTGGTACTTCACCAGGTTCATTGTCACTGAAGTCTTTTTAGTCTATCAAGCCTATTCTATCCAAATCCTTCGAAAGAGCATTTTGTACTGTGCTATGTTAAATACACTCACACCTTCCTGAAAAATTGACTTTCTCACCAGACTGTAGTTGTGTTGTTTAAATATTCAGAATGTAATAAAATGCCATTCTTTTTCATTTGTTTTGAGAAGGAATCGTGCTGTGTGTTGGTGTTTGGCTGTTGCAGATACCTATAAAAATGTTGTATGTGTTTGTTTTAACCCTTTCTGACCCACCCAGTGCATTCTTCTATTTCACAGTACGCTCTGCTTGGAAAAGTGAGAGAAAAAGGTATGGACCTTAATAGACTTCTGCTATGTGTGTTACTTTTTAGCTAATTACCATATCCACAATCCAATTAAATCCATGAACATCCTTTAATGCATACTCTTCAAGTGTGCTGGGTCACTGCCATGGCGCTGCCACTAATAGTAAAAAGCAACAAAATCCCAACAGTACTTCAGCCTTATTGCTTTAGAGGCAGGACCGGTTTGTAAAAGGAGCGTAAATTATCCAATCAGTTTAGCAGTGACAGGTAAATAAGTGCAAATGACTTGGAAGTAAACTTTCAGAATGGTGCACTGGGGGTTCTGGTGATGGTTCTCCTGGGAATCATCCTGGTCTTGGTTGCAAGGCGCTGATGAACTGAGCATTGGTAGCAACGTGGTCTGTACTCAGGTTCCACGCACAGACCTGCACTCTGTCAGCAGGTGGCACTGCAAATAAATACTTTTCTCTGGTTGAACGGTTGCTGGAGTGAAAAATGATTCGGTTTTTGTTCCAAGAATAACAGATGTCCAGTAACACACTCCTAGGAGTTTCCTTTACATATGTTCTTCCATCTGTGTTTGAGAAAAGCATAGTTCTTGTTATCAAACATATTTTATGTTGTAAGAGTTTATGTTCTACTTAACATGAGTTTGTAATGTAACCTCTCCAAAACAAGAAAAACTACAAACCAGAACATTCCAAATCACTGTGAACCATAAATGGTTCAGAAGACTTTTCACTTGTCCCCTGAGCTATCAGTAGGAGCTCTCCAGTCTGTTGTGTTGTTTACTTGTTCATATGTAGGTTTGTTTGCTTTACAACCAGGGGACCTTAATGCTGCCGAAAACATCAGCTCTTGGAGACTGAATTTTCAACTTACAAACAAGTACAATACAGCATTGACAGTGCCTGCATGTTAGACATAGCCCTATAGGAACTATGGGAATGTCATGACTATGTGAATATTCACGACTGTGTGAATGTCGTGTACATATTTCCCTGAGCACAAGATGATTTAGGCATCTCTGGTACTTCTAGAAGTAAAGCTGTGTTGTTATGGGCTGCAGTTACTGTGTATATATTCTAGATGTGTCATGCTCAAACTAGTGTTGCTGTACCTTCACTATTACTAGTATTCATGTCCTTTGGGGCATAGTTAATTACTGAAAATAAATTCTCTGTCAGTGGAGGTGTAGTTTAGATACAAGAAGATGGTTTGGTGCTGTCTGTGGTATAGGCTTTTGTCACAAAGGGCTGGACTGCGACATGAACACCCGGAGGCTTTGCCTATAAAAGAGATGACAACTGAAAGATTAAATTCTTGAGACCTTAAATTTCACTGCCTCCTCCTGAAGAACTGTAACATTTCAAGACAACTTCTCTCTCAAATATTCTTACTGTGTCTCACTTCTGTAAACAGGATCATAAACTGTTAGTGTACATTTGTATCAATAACTAACCAAATGTTGTTGGCTTTTCCCACTTTCCTGTAAATCCAGGTGGAAAATGTTATGGCTAATCTAATATTAATCTTCTGTGCTTTAAAAGCCAGTAGTTGTTGAGAAAGCTGTACTTTTGAACTTGTGAATGACCTTCATTTGGGAAATACCAACAAAATGGTAGTTCCCTTAGTATCATTTGTATTGGAATGAAATGGTGATTAATTTGTATTGGAATGAAAAGGTGATAGGTGTTTTTCATTATTCACCTATTTTTTATCTTCTAAACTGTTTTACACTGACATTTCACTATAACAGAAGATGAATTACAAATAAGCAAATTGGTCAGGTGCTATGGCAACCACCCCTTCACTACCAGAGATGAATCTGTTGGAATCTGTGTGCTAAAAACTTATTTCTAATAGAAAATTCCAATTTCTGAACTGCAACTAGCTTGGGATTCAAACCAGGGCCTATACTGCTCTCATACTGCCTTCTTTGTGTTGTCTGTGAGGATGATGAATAGGCCTAATATGATTAATTTTTAATAAGAGTCTAATATGGACAGTCTGATTTCCAGCACAGCATATTTTTGGTGGTTTAATCAGGTTTTCAGCGTTTGGATACCTCTTAGGCATTGATATGAATATTCTAGTCTTTGTGCTGTCAAATCTTATCGCCCATTGTATGCATGATTTTCAAAACACTGTGTGCATTTAGCCTGTGCTTTCTCACCAAAGGCAAACCTGCAACTAGATCAGATTTTCATGCCCTTAGACATTATACTCCCCTCTTGCTGTTGACTGTAAACTGTTAATGTGCTTTTAAAGATAATTTCCTTCTGTCAAGCTCAGTACACAGAAATACCTCATTTTGTATTAACTAATTTTCTTATATGACTGAATTCTCTGTATCTGGAGAAGCTTCCTTGTAATGAGACCTTGCAAGAATATAGTTGAGGGGATTGTGGAGAATTTGAAGATGACTGTCAGAAATTTCCTTAAAGATGAAGAAACCATCTGCTTTCTTGAAGAGAGTCAATCTGCTCAAATCCAAACTGGCTCTGGATTACTATTACCCATTTCCCCAGTGTTCTGTGTTCATCTGCCATGTGCAAGGTTTGGACTTAACATGGACTAGAAGATGATGGAGAAAATTATTTCCTTTTCAGCTAAGTGGAAAGAGTTAAGTATGAGATCTATGAGACCAGGGATTGTTAAGCTGCAGTGCTTCAAAAGCAGGTTGCTGTTGCATCTGTCACAATAGTTCCCAGAAAGCTTTATCTCTTTTGAAAAGGTGCTGCTGTAGCAGAGCAGAAGTAGCCTGAGGCGTGAACAGCAGACATGAGAATGGGAGGCAGATTGCCCTGGCTGGTTTCATAGAGGTTCTTTATTACTTTCTGCTCTCCTAGACCATGATTGGCACTTCATGCATGCAACTGGAGTCATAGTAGGGTATGTTTAGTCATGGAGGTTTAAGATTAAGCAAGTATCTTTCTGAGATGCTGACTCTTAACAACCAGAGAAGCTCCTCGAGTATGCAGAGAAATGTCACGTTCATGGAATGCTGTTCTGCAGTGCTAAAAAGACTAGGGCATAAATCCTGCTATCCTTCTTTGCACATCTAGGTCTGCTAATCTACTCAGACCTATTTATCCACATGCAATTTATGTAGCCTGACCTCCACTGTGGCGTTTGATCCCTCAAAGTGACCTGTTGTGAAGAAGGATCTTTCACTGAGTTAGTGTGACACTTGGCCATGGTAAAAATCCTGGTCTAAATAATTAATCTTGAATTTCTGCTGTAGTTAATAGGAGGGCTTTTAGCAGTGTGATTCTCAATGGAATAAGTAACTGGATAGGATGGAGCCAGAAGTCCTTCAGGCCTGGGAGTGTTGTGGCTGGCAGAGCTCTCCTTTGGGTCTGCAGCCTGATGTAGTGCAGCAGAAGGTGCTGTCTGAAAATCACAATGATCTCACTGGTGCTCAGCTTTCTCTTGTCTGCTGATTTCACTTTCATTCTGCTGGGCCAGGGCTGATAGTGGCCATTGATTGTTTTTTTTTTTCTTCTTTGTGAGCTTGTATCCTCAGGCTTCTTAAAGTCAATCTCAGTTGTTGCTGGCAGGCCTCAGGCTTGTGTAAAACCAGATCACTGCCTATGTTCAGCAGCATCTGGCTGAATAGAGAGAATAGCAGCTGCAGGTCTGGTGCTGTAAAACATGTGAATGGAAGAAAAGAGTGATCTCTACTGTGACATCCCTCCATTTTGAAAAGAACAGATTTTAAGTGCTTTATTCTTCCAAATCCCATGAGTAGCTGATAAATGTATTAGCCTGTGTCCTGCATTTTCTGTAGCTGCATTCTTTGTTAGGGCTCCCTTTCAGTGCTTTAGGGCAGTTAGGTTCTGACAAACCTCGGATACTTCCCCATCACTCTCACCATAATTTCTGTTAGTGAACCATTTAAACCTTTTCCCTCATATGTCCCAAGAATCTAGGGCACAGTGTGGAAAAAAACCTTGAGATATGGGTGTAATGGCTTATACTGTACTCATGGATATCACAAAGCACCAAGAGAATTGGATAGACGAATATTGAGGTCCACGCTGCTGTAAACAACACAGAAATAGGTCACAGAGTCCTCCAGCGACATTCTTACAGAGTATTAAAGTTGACTTTAACAAACAGAGCTCTTTCATGGCAAGGCACTACAAACAATGGAAAGAAACTGATCCTGAAAGCTACTGGTTTGCTGACCTTTTTCTTCCTCTTTTTTTCCCCTCTTTTCTCCTTTTTCATGCTGTTTCTGTGTCTTGGTGACCTTTATACGCGTGCTCACAGAGTGTTAGTAGGTGTCAAAATTTCTTATCTCCTATTGCCTTTCTAGTGGGTGCATCTGCCATCACCCATGTGTAGTAAGTTCAGTTGGTAATGTATTTCTTCTGGGGAAAAAAAAACATTTCTGGAATGGTTCTATTAATTTAACTTGTTAGCAGTGATGAGTATTTGACAGAACTCTTTAAGAGATCTGTGAACTGGAGGCATTTCTCTGTGCAAGGGATACACAGCATTTCAGTGTGTAAATTGGTATGTAACATTAAAAAGAAGTTGCTGGTGTAGTTTATACAATGGATTGTTAAATAAAATGACCTTTTATCTGTACTACTAATTCCCTACTCAGGATTTTTGCTTTTTCTCTGTGCTTGTCAGCGCTGTTTATCCTCTACCTTTTTTTCCACAGTGTTTGCTGCTGTAGTGGTGTGATCGTGTTATTTTTGTTTATTTCTGTTTATAAATGCAATTTGTTGGTTTTCATCAGCCCTTTTCCCCTTCCTCAGTTAAATGTCTTTCAGTGTAATCCTTTTCCTTCCAGGTTCGTATGATGAAAGACAGTGATCCATCCTGGAAGCCGACTTTTATTGTAAAACCTGATGGAGGGTGCCAGGGGGATGGAATCTACCTCATTAAAGATCCAAGTGACATCAGGCAGACAGGGAGCATCCAGAGCCGGCCAGCTGTGGTCCAGGAGTACATCTGTAAACCACTGCTCATTGACAAACTGAAGTTTGATATTCGTCTTTATGTCTTACTGAAATCTTTAGAACCCTTAGAGATTTACATAGCCAAAGATGGACTTTCTAGATTCTGTACAGAGCCCTACCAAGAACCCACGCTAAAAAATTTGCACCAGGTTTTTATGCATTTAACCAACTACTCACTAAATATCCATAGCGGGAATTTCATCCATTCTGACAATGTGAACACTGGCAGCAAGAGGACTTTTTCCAGCATTCTGTGCAGGCTGTCTTCCAGAGGAGCTGATGTCAAAAAACTGTGGTCAGATATAATTTCACTGGTGATAAAAACAATTATTGCACTGACACCAGAACTGAAAGTTTACTATCAGTCTGACATACCAGCAGGAAAGCCTGGGCCTACTTGCTTCCAGGTAGGTTGGAATTTCTGTCAGGAATGCTGCTGTTTCTATGCATGGATTGATTTTCTGGATATTTAATTCCTTTTCTAAAAGCTTTCTCTAGTTATGCTGATCACTGGTTGGGTATACTGCATACACTGAGTAGCATTGCATTAGCTCAGACCTTAGGTTCTTCTCACCCCCAGGTTTTACCTTACAAATCTCTATCTCCTGACCTGTATTACTATTAGGCATAAACATATATGGAGAATTTTCAATGGGTATCACTTGTTAATAGCAGTATTCACTTGTTTCCATCTTTTAGATGTTGTAACTATGAAGTTTTGGAGCTTCCTAATGCTGCTGAGATGACTGCAGTTGTAAGACCCACTTGTCATAGGTGCTAAGATTCCGTGTTGACAGATGCAGTATTTTGAGATGGGAGTAGTATGAAAGTAGCCATTAATATTGAAGGCAAGTGGCTTCAGGAATTGTTCAGCAGTTTGGCATGTTCCTTAGTTAGTTCTCTTTTGTCCCTCAAGTGTTTCTTCCTCCTGATCATTGACGTATAGATGACCATTGCATTCTCTAGAAAAGGCCTGAGTAGAACTGAAGTAACACATTGCTTGTTATGCACAGATTTTAGGGTTTGACATTCTCTTGATGAAAAACTTGAAGCCGATGTTACTTGAAGTAAATGCAAACCCCAGCATGAGAATAGAACATGAGCAAGAGGTAAGGCCTCTCAAAATGACAGTGATATTGGAATGAAACTCTTTAGATTTGGTTTTCTGGTCTTTTTTTCCTTGTTTGAAAGATGAAAGCTGTCTACTAATATGAAACTGCCAAGGTTCTCTGTAATTTTCTGCTTTGAAATCATTGCTAATCTTATACACTGGAAATATGACTTACTGGAATTGTGAAAGCTCTCCATCATCTTTGTCATGAATACATTTATTCATCATACCCTGCAGTAGGCTTAATTGTGTTTAGGGGATTGCTAATAATTTTTTCATGTTTGTATACATAATATAAATGGTAGCATGGGCAGGAATCTGTTTCTTAATACTTCAGTTTACTAGAGAAAATTGCCAAAAAATGTTATAATATTATACTGAAAATATGAAGGTGTTTGTGTATCCTGTAAGAAGTATTTTGTAGTCAGTCACTGCGTATTTAAAACATATATGACATGCATGAAGTTTGAGGAAATGTGGAATAAATAATCTTCAGGTCTGTGCTGACTAATTGCATCCCTTTGTAATTGAAAGCTTTCTCCAGGAGTATTTGAAAATGTCCCAAGCCCCGTTGATGAAGAAGTGAAAGTAGCTGTTATCAGAGACACACTTCGTCTGATGGACCCTCAGAATAAAAAGAGAAAAGATATTCAGTAAGTGTGTTGACTTTGAGTTATTTTGTATCAGTACCTTGTAGTAGTTCTGAAAGTGAACTGCCTTCACCCAGTTATGTCAGTTTATCCAGGATGATGAGTTCCCACTGTATGTGTGATTCCTGCATCCACAGTGGTAACTCTTTCTGAAAAGCTTGTAGAATATGGATTGGTGGCATGGTGCAAAAAGAATATTTGGGTTTGTGGATCTGCCATGGGAAGGTCAGGGAAAGAAAACAATTTGTTATACTCTGTCTTTAGTAGCTGCAAGTCCACCAAATGAGGGTCTCACAGCTCAGCTCTGATCACTACATGTGCTGCTTTCTTAGAGCAATGGTGGAAGTGTGTGGGGAGCCATGCAAATCCTCAAGGAATTGAAAGCATCCACAAACTGATAGTAAATCAGGGTTTATCAGTTCCCTTAGAATATCTTACCTTTGATTCAGAACTGCTGCAAACAATTAGTAACTCAGATTTATTTACTTGTACGTTTACTTGAGGCCTCTTTTTCATTCCGAAGTCATGAGATGTAAATTTTGTGTGTTAATTTGTTTGAAAGTCACCAATTACTCTGAATGAATTGCCCCACTGGAGCTGAAAAGTATAAATATTGTATTTAGAAATTGCTTCCTTGATCTGTGATAACAAATATAGTTAAATCTATGATCTAGAAATGAGAGGAACTGCCTGGAGCAGCTTGCACAGCACTGCTTGTGGTAGGGATCAGGCTGAGAGAAATAGTATCTTCTTTTTTTATGAAATACCTTGTTTTAAGCAGTTGCTTGGAGATACGAAAAGGAAATTTCTTTTTTTTCCCGTAGAAATTCTTGCTTATAGGCCTGCTTTCATACTAAAATATTGATCTTGTTCTTCTCTTGGTGCTCAGTGGCAACCTTAAATATGTTATTCACGTTCTGTAATGATTTCAAGCACAAACCTGCTGTCCTTTTGTAGACAGAGTCCCATGAACAAGACATGACTGCTAATACTTAGAAAAGTCTTTATTATTGTAGTAATATTATAAGATCAAACTATTCTTTCAGAGGCAGTGCCACACAGAGAGGTTGCTGTGGTCAGTGTACAGAATGTCTTGCAAAGCAATCTGTACTGTGTGTGGCCTGTACTTAACCTTCACCCTTAAGATTACTTCAGTGCGTGGAGCTGAAAAAAGAGCATTTTTAACCTGTAATTATGTAACTAGCCATGTCTTTTTTCATGCTGAAGTTATGTCAGGCATTCATTAGCTAAATATTAGATAGGGGAAAAAAGGAAAATGATAACTACAAATAAATTCTTGGAGAACGCTGGTGTATGGAATGCTCATTCAGCTGAGGGTTCTTCTCTGATATATTTCAAGTCCTGAATAATTTATAACAGGATTAGTGCATGATGAGAGAAGCTGTTGGCTGGACACAAGAAGAATTCATCAACGGTGTAGCATTTTTTGAGGATAATCTGGTTAACAGAGCATCTTGTTGATGAATATCTGCATGTCTTCACCATAAGTCAGTCCTGTTTCTTGCTGCAAAGGGCAAACTTCTGATGTTTTGTGTGAATATGCAGGAACTCATGGGTGACAACTGCCCCCCCCATTCAGGTTAGAGTTACCCCTTCCTTCTACTCCCAAGTAACTGTTTATTGAACTGGGGATGGTGCATGCAACTTTGGGAGAGACACGATCTTAATGTGAACTTCATGTAAAGAGCGTCATTCTCATCACCTATGGAGATTTACATCAAAGACAGGGACTGAGCACCGGTTGCTTTTGCTTTGCCTTCACTAGCAAAGGTTTTGCAGTGCTTTTGCTTTGGTTTTGGTGCATTTCAGCCAGTTCTGACGTGTGCTTCCACATTCCCTCTCCAAACACTCCTACAGGTAACTGCAGGTGAATGGCATCATTCCTCTGTCTGCAGGCCAAAGATAATAACTCAATAATTGGTAGAGATAGAATGCTGGACACTACTTCACCTACCCGTTGTAACCTTTTTGCTGGTCTAATTGTGCCTGCCAGCAGAGAAAGCAAAAAATGGCCTATTAATAGCTAAGAAATCAGAAAGAATTCTTGTTTTGACAGCTGACCAGCAGCAAACATTGCAGACTCCAGTTTTGATGGTCATTAAATAACGGACATTAATCTAAGTAAAGTTTTAATGCTATCTATAGCACTGGGTTTGAACACACAGGGGAAATACTGCAAAGTCTGAGCTGCATCTCAGGTAAACATTCTGCTGTGGAGATGGATTTGGTTTCCCTCTAATTATCTCCCAGATTAAAATAAATGAAGCATCTAAATGAAAGCGAGTTTCAGGAGTCATCCTCAAGTACTTCATTATCAGGAAAGATTAATAGCTCAGAAATATTCTTAGTTTCATTTTTCCTCATCTTTATGGAGTTTTGATGATTTTTTCCTCTTTCCTTTTACGTGATGTGTAATTCTGAAAGAAAGTTAAATTGAATAAGACTAGTTTATTGTGCTCTACATAAGTCTTGGTTTTTAGAACACAATTCCAGTCTCTACATGCCCCAACCACTAGTAATATCCTTTGGTCACTGAAAATCTCCAGTGATACGCATTCAAATGAAGGTACTTAAATATACTTAGTGGCTGTTCCACATATGAATGATCTTTTCTTAGTTGTAAGAATTTGCCCAGGCCATTTAAGTTCTGAGGTGTATGTGGTTAATATTTTGTGCATGTAACGTGATTAAACAGAAACTTTAAATTCATGCAAAGGTTTTGATTTGATTTTTAAATGGAGGAAGTATCTTCTGTTGTAGAGATGAGGAAAGGTTTTGTGGTTTTCCATGATGCAAAGAAGATAAGGCATTAGGATAAAAAGTGACCCAGGCACGTGTGACGCTTTTGGAAGGGATCCTGAGGGCAGCAGGTATCTGATGAACATTGATGTCCTGTTTGCTGCATTAATTTCCTTGTTGCTTCCAAAGCTTTTACATTGGCATGATTTTAGCCAAAGTCTGATGACAACAGATTACCAAGTAGCTATTAATAGGGAGTTTTGGAGCCATGCACTGCTCTGCAGGGTGAAGATGTATGTCAACAGCTCAGAGCCCCGCAAGAGGAGAATCTGAAAGCAGCCCTTCGAGTTACTTTGTTAGCCTATTTTCAAGCCATTCTGTAACCCAGAGGGTGAGTGGTGCCTGGCTCTGCCTGCCCAAGCAGAGCCTGAGTAGCATTTTGGAATGAAAGGAGGCAGCTCATCAACTACATGGTGGGTGGTTTGTTTGGTTGTTTTGCTCTTTATAAAAGAAACAATCAGCTGAAGATGATGGTTATAAAAAGAAATGTGGAGCTCTTGTTACCCTAGCTGTGTCTTATTATCCTTGGGCATCCAGAATTTGGAACTCAAATTTCACTCATAATTAAGAAATTAAAACAATAAATAATTTGGAAGATACCTACTTTTTGCTTTTGTTTGTGTGGCAGTGCTGTTCTCATGGATTGTAAGCCTTGAGCAGATCATTGCAGTCATCCATGCTGATGACACTCTGGAACAAGCACAGTAATTTGTGGCAGAGCTGTTTTCTTGGAAAGATGGAATTTTAAGCTCTGTAAATATTGCCGAACAAACCTTACTTTATTACAGCATTACTATGGAGTGAATTCAGGGGCTAGTGATGGCCACTGATCTTGATTTCTGTTCTGAACATCTGCCACTGCTCATTTCAGAGTTATCCTGATGTTTTTTCCATCTAAGATTGGGTTTTTTCATCTCTTTTGGTTCAAATTTGTGATCTAGTGAAGACTTTCAGCACTGCGTGAGCCAGATGGTCACTGAAGCATCAGGAGGGAGCTTTACTCCTTGAGTGAGAAATGTAATGTAAAAGAAGGAAGGTAGGGAATGTAGTTTCTTTTTACTTAACACATTCAGAGCATCATGTATTGCAGGGATGGCACATGTTCCTTCAGAGGATCACAGTATGCATTCAGCATCGTCAGAAATCTTGGCTACACCCAGCTTGAAGAGTGAAATCCCTGTCACAACTAGTATAGTGTAAGGGTCTGAAACGTGCTCCATAGTGTTTGTATAGAGGAACTTGTATAAGACTTCCAAGAACTATTTTCCTCTTTAAATTTAACATGTTAAACTAGCAGCTTCTTTAGATGTCTCCTGCTGTGCTTGTGACCAGGGTGTCTAACCTTGTCTGTTAAACTGCAAGAGGAATGTGGGTCTTTACTTAAGCTTGTGTAGGATTAAATTTGCTCTGGCTTCACTTCTTGTAGCAGAGTGCTGTTCACAGCCTGCTGAAGGTGGGAGGAGGCTTCAGCTAAAGAAATGTGCACGATTAAGTGAGTGGTCTAATGACACCGAACAACATTTAAAGTAAATCAAGGTTACTTATGTAAACAGCAGTTTAATTAAGATAATCACTGATGCAAATCATTGTTGATGTTGCACCTCCAGCAGAAAATCCATTTTAAAAGGCTTCACAAACTTCTGGGTTTCTGTGCTTGATTTTGACTTGTTATAGCAGTAAAAGGTTTTAGTTTTGGTGTTTAATCATTAGCAATTAATTCCTTTTAAAATTCCATTAGATTTGAGGAGCAAAAAGGAATCTCAGTCTTGTATGCAAATACTGCATGTTCTCCACTGGATGGTGGATGTAAAGTATTTGACTGGTGGTATAATTGCAAGGCGTGAATATCATTTGTAGTGGGTCTGCTGTAAATGTCTTAGAAATATCATTCATATCATCTCATCAATGCTAATGACCTGCTTTCCTGTGAGGAATGTTTGTGCCCAAGTTTATTTATCACTGGATTAATTAGCATTGTAAGAGACTTCTTTGTATTTGTGCTGCTGTTGTTTATTCTGTGTCCCAGTGTGATCTCTTGCGTTCACATGCCTAGTTTCTTACATATTTCAAGACAGAAAGTAAGCATTTCTTTCTTTTGACAAAGAAAGCATAGTATTGTGTATGCTTGCCATTAGAAATATGGGTTGCTCATGGAATAAAATCTGCTTTTTACTTGCTAGAGATGAAGAAGCTGCAGCCCTCTAAGTGATAGAATGACTTTTATTCAGCACTGAAATGGCCATTGACAGAAGAAAGAATTGAAACACTTTGGAAATGAAATGTAATTTAATCTATGGCTATTAGAAAACCACTCAAGTCATTGTGACCACAAAACTGAGTGCTCTTGGTTTATTACCTGTTACGGCATTCAGTTTCATTGCTAGTTTATCTTTCCTTGGGTGCTATTCGCTGTACAGATCGCTTCTCTATTTGAAGTCAGCCTTGAAATTTATGATATTCTGATTATTTTTCCTTCTGTTAAATATATGTCAGGTACAATTTTCTTCTCTGGAGTCTGTGGCTCTCACAAATGTCGAGTGTGATTAACTCATTCTCTGAGCAGGAAGAACTCCAATGTGGTGCCTCTCAAAGTTTTGCAAGATCAGCAGCCAAACACTGGTGAATGTCACTATGTTCAGAGAGCGCCCTGTAAATATTAATGTATGTCAGTTTGACTCTTATCTCCAAGTGTTATGTAGTTAGGAAGAAATTCCAGTCGAGGATTTGTAGAACTTGCTTCACAAAAGGTCTTACTCTTTTCTTGCACAAACCAAGATGGTTCCTTTTTTCTACTGTGTGGAGTCTTCATTTCTTGCTATTGAGAAGCAGTTTTGTACTTTCTTAAAGGTTGGGGTTAGGGTTAGGGTTAGGGTTAGGGTTAGGGTTAGGGTTAGGGTTAGGGTTAGGGTTAGGGTTAGGGTTA
>JBCJKH010039440.1:36307-64025 GCA_039877255.1 Loriculus beryllinus
TATCTTAGTTTCCGCTTCTGTGCATAACTGTACTATATTCCACAGGGATTCATTTCTCAGAGTTGTCAGTGCTTTTTTTCAGGCTGTTTAGTGCTTATAAAAATAAGCACTCGCTAAACCTGACTGTGGTAGTATCAGTATTTTGGTTTCCATTTGCTAATTGACTTTATGAGCTGACTGCTAGAGCTTTAGGTTGATTCCTTATCCCTTTGCTCTCACTTGGTAGTCTGGTCAGGTTTTCAGCTATTCAAATGCTTCTCAAGCACCACCTCTTCATTCCAAGCCTTATTTCTGCCTGAGAGTGTATAAACTTGTATGTGTGGCTTTCTTGAGATTGATCTTTCTGCTGTGGTTCATTTTGGAGGCTGACACAATTTTTTTCTCCATCAGTCAAAATGACCCAGCATTCATATTCAGGATCATTCTGCCAGAGCCTTTTGAAAGCACATTGAATTAGACCCTTTCTCTTTCCTAGAGGGCATTTTGGTTTATTCCTTCATCAGGCAGTCTGCCAACTTCAGAATCAATTCTTGTGTGTTACATTAGCCCATGCAGCTTTTGATGAGTTAGACATGTGAGGGAGACTTTTAAATGTGATGTTTGTCAATGTAACTTCAGTTCAGTTTATTGAAATGTTTGTTTTTCTGTAGTTGGAGAGTTTTTATTTCTACTGCTATTTCTCATCCTGCTCAAGAAGAACTAGCTTCAGCTACTCCGTTCAGTTCTGTGAAGCAAATGGCACAGGTGCCTTGATCTTTGCCCTCTGTTCTTGCTTTTCCAATTATCTGCATCATCCTTCAAAGCTTTTAACCTTACTTGTATTGATTAGACAGGCCCTGTTGGAAATTCTGCCAGCTACAATGTGGGATGTCCCTCCATGAAGGGAAAGGAAGGATATGGTAGTGCTTGACTCACAGAACAGATCTATGTTGGTTTTAAGAGCCACTTAGAGGAGTGTGCCACAAGAGTGTTTAATACAACAGAAAATAGAATACCGAGTGCAGAACAGTAGCAAATAATTTGAATGTGCTGTGGCAGCAGTCCTAACATGGGAAACAAAATCTGCTGATAGAAAGGTCAGATCTTTTAGTTTGTAAGTAGCTTGTAATTTGAAATGTTTTAATTGACTACTAATGCATAAATACATGAGCAGTAATAATGTTTCTTCAGAAATGGCTAGCACCATATCCCTACATAAATACAACAGGAATTCAGTAATTCACTTCAACGTTTATCAAACCATTACAGGGGAAGTTGGTTTTGTGAAAATGCCTCTGGACTAGGACATAAAAGATGCAGTTTCTGTTCCTGATTCAGCCGTTTTACTCAGTGACCTTTAGACAAAGTATCTTTCTCCTGTTACCATTTCCATTCTGTGAAAAAAAGGATGATGTCTTGCTTCTCCCATCCACTGCCAGTCTTTCTAAACTAATAGCATTCAGGGTATGGCCTCTTAGTAGTGTATGAGGTCAGTTTATGTATTGTTGATGTATAAAAATATTACAGAAAAGCTTCAGTTTTCTTCTCTGGAAGACTCTAGGTCTGATTCTATGTTCTTCAGTAAATATTCCTGGTCATTGCTAAGGTTTGCAAAGCATTCTTTACCTTTTGCCAACCTGATTGTCATTATTGAGCTCTTTATCTTTTGCTTTCTCCTATACAGTGTATAGAGCCATTGCATTTCCTATACAACATAGGATATATATGGTGCATGTTGTGCTCTTTAGATATTTGGGATGTTAGGATTTTAAAAGGGATTTTTCTTAGTGTCATTCTTTGATGTTATTTTCATCTTCTCATTTTTACAGTCCTTTGCTAATAAAATGGAGAACTCATGGAATATCATTGGGATGCGCACAAACATGGCACTAAATGACCCCATGCTCAACAACAGATTAGTGTACAATTATCCCATTTTGTTATTCACAGTCCAGTTTTTCAGGATGGTCTGTGTTTGCTTGTATGTTGTATTCTGAGCACCAACATCTTGAATGTAAAGGCTGTATTTTAACTTCCACATAAAGAGTGAATTCAGTTTTGGTTTGCATCTGTTGAAATGACCCATATTAAGGGACAGCTGGAAGTGCTTACAATGTACTCTGCAAGCAAGTTGATGACAGGACCAGGTTATTTAAAAGTGTTAATTGATATGGGCTGAATAATTTTTAAAGGTTTCATTATCAGCCCTCGGGAAATGAATTGGTCCAAAGCAGCCGTTGCTTCTGCAGTAACTGGTGTTACTACATTACCAAAGGAGACTAGTTTGTCCAATTAGGCTTGAATCGCCATGTTTTGAGATGCAGTTAATCTAATTACACTTTTATTGGCATCTCTTTCTTTCTGCTCTTTACTAATTCTAGTGAGCAATAGAGGAAGGATTGGAAATAAACTGAGGAATGTGACCTGTCAAGAGTGTTTCCATAAAATCTGAACTTTCCAAACATCCTAATATATAAAAGCGTGCTGCAGCAATTACATCTCTCAGAATGTAATACTACGTGAATACCTGTGTTGATCATTAAGAAGTCTTTCTGGTTTTTTTTTAATTCTTAGGATTATTAAATAAAAACCTTTGTGATAAAGTCCAGCAACAAGGAAGATTTTATCAGAATATGTCACTTTCCTTAAGTCTTTGTAGTGCAGCCGCAAAAGTTGCTGTAATCTTCAAGGTTTGATCCAGGAGAAGGGAGGTCAGGAGTAGAGTGGGGTGGCTGCTTAGTCTCCTTCCAAATGGCATAAAAATGAATGTGGAGGCAGTGAGTCTAAATACATCTTTGAATTCAGTTATTTAATAGAGATTGTAAGTGAGTCTGACTGGTAACAGAGTCTGCTGTAAGGCACGCTGTATTTTGCATCCCTTACAGCCAGCGGTAATGACTGGGGCAAGAAGCTTCACCAAACTGCAATACAAAGGCTTTGTGGCACTGGCAGCTGATCAAGCCTCCTTCTGTATCTGACAGCATAAACGTTGGAGCTCCTTTGGTGTGTGCTCCTCCTTTGACTGAATTCTAACTGAGTAAGCTCCTTTTGTGTTGTGTTGGTTTGGTTTTGTTTTTCTTTAAACACGAACTCAGGAATACTTCAAAGCATCCTCAGGAGATTTGCTGTGTACAGATGTTGGCTGTATCCAGCCATTGCTGATGGCAAGCTTCAGCTGAAACCAGTGAAAACTCACATTAAGCATGGTCAGAAACTTGCTCAATTTACACTGGATAGGGTATAAAACAAATAGCAATTTTCACCTTATTCATAAAGTACTTAAGAGGGGGGAAAATTATTGTAGTTGTTATGGCCATTCAGCTTTTCCTTTTACCTCACAGGTAAACTGGCTTGCAAAAATGATATGGTAGAGAAGTCCTTGATGGTTTTTAGATGTTATTTCCACTATTCAGGGCTCCTTGTATGTACTCTTTCAGGCTGACATCTCTTCAACCTGAAAATATTTGTGTTTTTGTGTTGGACAAGGGCTTAATTTCCTACTAATTTTCAGTACTTGTCTCAGGTTGTTTTGGGCTTTTCTGCCTCAGTGATCCAGGCATCCATCCAGCTCTGCAAGTGCAGTACATGTTGTCAAAGGGTGTTATCTGACCTAACTCTTGAGTTGAAAACTTGCCGTGTAGTAAAAGCTAAACAAATGTATTTGTGCCTAGTGAATCCACTGAAGAGAGTACAGGGCAGAGGAGGACATGGTGTAATGTGCTGTATAACTGGAAACCAGGCTGTCCAGCAACACTCTACCTAAGGAAGTGTCTTTCTGCTTACAACATTGATTTGATTGAAACCTAGTTTGTTCCTGATATAGGGAAAGAAGTTTATTCTGTTTTCTGTACACATTCTACAAATGCGATCTCTTCCTCTGCTTGACTGCATTAATCTCAGCCTTTCTAGTGCAAAGAGGAGGAAAATGAGCAGTTGTCTCCTTTGTTGAGAAAACTGCTTAGTTGGTTTTAAAGTACATTTTTAAGAGATAGTACTCTATCTTCTTTCTGTGCATTTGCTATAATTTCCTCCTTTGTTTTCAATACAGGAAAGCTCTTGTGATTTGAAGTTAAAGCTGCCTTTTTTATTTGCGTCTTAAAGTATAGGGCAGAGGCAGCATATGTGTGAGCCTTCTCTGTCCAAGTGGGTTCACTGAATTTGCATGTTCATACAGGGAAGGTGATCAGTAGTTAGGCTTGAGTGCAAATTGTTTTTTGCCTGACACTTCAATATGCTAATCATTAGAGCTGAGTTTCTGCTGTCAGCAAAATAATCTTCACCTCTGTTCACCCTGTAGCTTGCTAACATAATCTAATCTTTTGGGTGATATCTTGATTTACTGCAGGAGTAGTAGCACCACCTTCACAGGGAAGAACTTCCGAAGATCTCATCGCAGTCTCTCTTCTGGCAGGTTAAATCCATTCCCCCTTTACCTGTCCCTACAGGCCCTTGTCCAAAGCCCCTCTCCAGGTTTCTTGTAGCCCCTTTAGGCACTGGAGCTGCTCTAAGGTCTCCCCTTAAGGAGCTTTCTCTTCTCCAGGCTGACCCAGCCCAGCTCTCTCAGCCTGGCTCTAGAGCAGAGCTGCTCCAGCCCTCACAGCGTCTCCATGGCCTCCTCTGGACTTGCTTCAAGAGCTCCATGCAACTCCACTTTTAAATTAATTTTTCCAGTTGGTTTATAATGTAAGCTTCAGAAACTTCTCATTTTCTGTAATCTTTCTGATACTAAATTGCTTCCCACCAGATAGTTTTCATAGAATATGTGTGAAGGTATTTAATATAAAGATAAATGGCAGTATACCTAATGCATATTTGTATATATGTAGCATGCCTATGTATGTATTTGTGCCTAGTATAAAAATGTCTCATTTCCTGCCTGTCTCCTTGCCATCTTTACAATCTGTGTGTTACGTGTACCTAAAACTACGACCAACTGTGATAGCTTTGACAGCGTGAAATCTGTGGTGTGAGCCTTGAATACTTTGTCTTGGTTTCCAGTTAATATCTGTAAGTTCCTCATGTAACTGCTGAGCTGCAGTGTGTACTCTATGTTCTCTCAGGGATGGCACAACCCACGAACAAATTGATTTAAAAAAATAAGATTTCATGCAAGCAGGAAGATGTTATAACAAATCGATCAGCCAAGGGCATACTAAAGTACATCACCTTCCTAATAAAAGAAACAAATTCCTGTGGAGTAGGGCTCCTGGGCCACATAACAGTGTTTTATTAAGGTAACAGTAAAATGGAATAAATGAATGCTAATGCATGGATTATATCCCTTAACACCAGTGGAAAATTCATACATGCAAATGCCTTCTAAGAATTATGTTTTTGCAATGTATTGAGATGTCAGGGTTCAGAATGGGAGAACTTGGAGCAAAATAGTTGTCAGTGTTGGTACAGCTGTGAGTTACAGAGCAGATTGAATGATCTAATTACCCCATGTCATTATAAGAAATAACACAGTTCATTTCTGTATTTCCATTTGATGCAAACCATTAATTCACTGCACTGGAACATGAAAGCCCAAGTTTGGAACTGTTAGTTTGAACAAAACACAATCCATTTTTTTGTTATGGCAGGCTGAAGTAACTGATGGTACCTTTCATTGACTGCAGCGTGTGTCTCAGCCAGCAGGTTTCACTGTCTTGGATATATGGTTTGAGGAGAACACTAAAAAAAGGCAGCTCAATTCTGAAATGAATTGAATTTCTTCTGATTTGAAAAAGCCCTCTTATTTCTAGAAGGCTTTGAGTAAAGCCGTTAAGATACATGGAGGGAGATAGAAAAGATCCTTTTCTTTTCAGTGCAGATTTGCTTCTGCTGATTTTTGCATGCAATTGAAATTGCTGACATCTCAATTCTTTTTCATCCTTTGGAGTAAAATAAAGACTCCCTAGATTTTTCTTTGCTCAAATAAACCCTGAAGTGGGATATCAAAATGTTATGTAGGAGAAAATACCTTCTCAAGAAAATACCAAAGCAAGAAGGATTAGCGGCTTGGTAATTCCTTAACATGTACATCTTATACATGTAAGTTGTGTGACAATCCTTAGAGGGGAACTAGGAGGAGGGAGAAGCAAAATCAACCTAAGGAGCCACAGAAGTCAAAGACAGAGATACATGAGTACAGTAGATCTCTTGAGATAAAACCGGATAGACTAGGAAAATGCAAGCATTTCCTGTTAACTCAACTTCTCCACATGGACACTTAATTGAACTTGTTCCTTAGATGGATTCAGTGGCTAGAAAGTGCCAGAGTTTAAATGCGTGTTCCTAATTTGTGAAAGTGAACCTCAGTGTGCTTTCTTGTGATTCTGTGTTTAAGTGCATTCACTATTCCATGCTTTATATGTGGGTTGGTGTGGTGCTACATTACACGTGTGTTCGCTGTTCTAGATCTGGAGCCTTGCCTTACCTGAGTAACTGTCTGTGCTGCCTGTTCCCCGGCCATCAGGGCAGTGACCTGTGCCAGGATGGACCCAGTCAACGGCTGCGGAACAAGTATGTCAGAGAACAGAGCCATGGAATGGGTCCAGCTGCTCATGCTCAAAGTGTTCTGCTGCTTTGCTGCAGAGAAACATCTATAATTTATTACTCACAATTTAATATAAAGATATAGCATTAATAAGGTTTTTGAGGGTATTTTTAATATAACAAGGGGGTTTGAGGCCTGAAGAAATGATAACGATGCGTGTCAGACAGAAGACACTCGATACGGTATTGGAGTTTAAATATTACTGCACTGCTTTAACATGTTTCTGGTATTATTGGTTAATGTGTAAATGCAAGTTGTTCCAGGGAGACTTATCCCTTTTCAGAAACAGTTTTAGATTAAGCACTTTTGTTTTTCTTTTGCCACTTGACTTCCATTCTCATTCTAGGTCTTTCTCCCTCCATTCTGTGTTGCTTGAAACTTCCATGGATTTTTCCAGTGTGTGATAGTACTCCTGGACTGCTTTGTAATAATCTCTGGTAGCTGCTTTCCTCCCTAGAAGAGCATCCCTTTAAAATAACATGGATATACATAGCAGCTGGAAATACCATTTTTGCTGTGTGTTTTCTTGCCTTGTACAGGAGTATTGTGATTTGTCGGCATAGGTTTGACAATGATCTCTTTTCCTGGCAAGATGTTTACTCTCCAAGACTTTTTTCCCCTGCTGTAACTATAGGGTAAATGCAGGCATTTATTTTGGTAACATTTGGTCTTAAGTGGAATGGAATGAGAAATGAAAGAAAAATGGAAATTATTGCTCTGTTTTTTTTGCAGGAGCTTTATTACTCTGATTAGCTTCAGGCCATCAGAAAGTTCTGTGTTGTCAGATACTGCACATAATGAGTATGAATATTAGATCATAACCATGTCTGAGAACTGTTTGCTTATTCCCCTGTTTGTACTCACATGCTAATGGCGAAGGAGTGCAAAGCAGGTTTTAGAGGGACAGCAAAATGAAGGGCTTGGAATTTTGGTTTGAGTTAAGCACAGGCATTGAGCAGGAGAAAAAAAAAAACATTTTTCCTCTTACAGATATCCTTCAGGTGTTAGTTCTGCAGGATCCTGGTTTTATTACATCAATCACAAGCAGCTTAAGGCTTCCAGAAACATAGTCACAGACAGATGTTGAGCCTGTCTGGGGATTAGAAATATCCTCTTCCATTAAGTATAAATTAACTTAATCACCAGGTATGAAAGATAAGCAGCATAAACATCATTCCCTGAAGCTTTCATTAAAATTAAAGTTCTATTTAAAACTAGGCTTGTACTTTCTATGACTTGATCCCCCTTCAAAGAGATTATATCTATCTGCTGTAAATTCTTACAGTGACAGAGTGACAGAAATGAATGTATTGGGGGCAGTGATGTTCTCTATAATTTAACTTCTGCTGCCAGTCATCTTTTAGCAGGAGAGATGATTGGCTTATTTTTAAGTAATAATTGGTCTCTAGTCTCTGAAAAATGAGAAAGCCATAAAACTGCCTAGCACCCAGTTGCTACAGAAGGAAGGCATAAAGCCACATGACTTAACAGGAGCATAATCACCAGTAGTGTTATTTGGTGTGTGTAGAATTCACCTGCTTTAATAGGAGGATTACTGCTGATAGAAAGCAATTGCACTGCTGCTTCCTGCTCTGCTGAATGACAGGGTAAAGCTCCTTTTCTATCCTACCATAATCATGACTGCTTTCTAAGAATCATTTCCACAGGGGAAGAAATTCCATGGGGTTCAGGTTTTTTTCTCTTCTACAGTAAGGCACTTGGTGGTCTAATGTTGGTTTCATACATCATCAGGCTTTACAACTGGTTTGCCTTGGCAGTATCCTGTATTACTATTTTTAAGGCATACTTTTCTAAAGAAACAAAGGAAACTCTGGAGGAGTAATGAGGCACATAAGTACCTTAAAAGCAAATAGTGAACACAAATAAATCTACTAGGAATAATAAAAGCTACCTCCACAAAAAGTAAAGTATTGGGGACAATACATAATGATCTTTGTTCTATAATAATTCTTTGCTACAATGGAACAAAGTCTTTCGATGCATTGCTTATCCATTATTTCATTGTAGTAATGCTGTATTTCTGCAGCACTCAGACTAGATGACAAGTAATAGCAGGAGCATTCACTGCTCCTGTTACATTGAAAGTAATAAATCTTTAGCTGATGCAGACTGATATTACCATTGTTCTTAGAAAGTTGGAAATAAAGGGTCTCAATTAATAACTAGGAAATAACTTTTTCTCAGCACCTTGCATCTGAGACTCCTCAAATGCACTTCTTCAGTGATTTAAGCTATGTATTACGGAGCCCGATAGAAATAAAAACAGATCTCAAGTGCAGCAATTACATGCAGTTGGATGTTCATCCCATGTGTGCAGTACCTGCTTTGTATCTCTAAAGACTGTCCCTTCTCTCTATGGTGTGCTGCTGCACTGATTCCAGTCATCACCTGGTAAGATAGGAGTTTAATGAAACTATTTGATCACAATATCAATGATGAGCACTTACAGTTTTGGTTATGAGGTTTGAAATGGTTTATTGGATTGAGCTTTAGTTTAAAATACAAGGGAATTAACACAACCTTTCGGACTTCTGATTTGTTGAAAACCTAAGTGCTTCTTTTCATACATGTTTCTCAGAAACTCCTCTGATCCATAATGATTCAGCCAGGAGAGCTCTGTACAACTCCTTTGAAAGGGAAGTATTAGTCTTTGAATAGTGCTTGTTGATAACTGCAGTAAGTGTCATTGTGGCTGTTGGACATTACCTCATACAAACTTCATTTCTTCCCAGGAAAAATGTGTAGGGCAGCACATGAGCTTGTCTAAGGTTCTGAGTTTGAAGGGTGGCTCTAGTCTTCTCTGCATATGATCTGAAAACATCAGAAGTATTCTCATCCATCACTTTGTGTCCCTGGTGTGGAGCAAGTGAGGATCCACACAACGTTTCAACATCTTGCAAACATTCGTTAGCAATGTGTTAAGGTGTCAGACTTGCACAGACTTCTGTTTTCTTTCAAAAGCTATTTAATCTTTAATGAGAAGTGTTTATTTTTATAAGAAACCCACCCAATCTGAAGAAGCAGTGAACCATCCTTCTCTGAAAGAGGACTGATGTCTGTGGAGCTTAGAGTATGATATGCAGTAAACAAATAATACTCCTGGGATGGCAAATGGAAAGACTGCAATGAGCAGATGGCTGGGCATGAGAGCTGCTGGGATTGTAGATGACAGGCTGCAGGGGCTTGGATTTAACTTCTTCAAGAATCTGATAAATTATTTTGCTTTTGTTAAGCAAATGGCAAGGCGATGGAGTACATTCTTAATTTGTCCTTGGAGTCACCTAAAATGTGTTTGCCAGCTCACAAACTTAGTGGGCTCCATTTCTTTCACTCTTGTAGAGTGAATGCAACGTTAGGCCTTGAAAGTGCACGCAAAGTTAGACATGGTCATGCTCACAAGAAGGTTAAAATCTAAGTGATGTGATTATCTGTTTTATTTCTTTTGAGATATGGATTCTCTTTTCTTGGAGAGAGATGGAAATTTTAACTGCTTCCAGGAGACAGGGCAGCTGCTGCGTTTTCAAGCTGTGTTTTGTATGATGGTTGTCTGCCAACAACATGGTGATTATCAATCCTTATTTCTAATGCGATAGATTCTGCTCTTTGAAATATGGACTGTACTGTAGTTACTTTGACTACCTCAAAACATTCTCCAAATGTTGAATAAGCTGTGTGGAAGAGCAATAATGCTTCTAACGTAACTTCCCAAATCTCCTTACTCTCTGGGGTTTAATATTCCTTTAATACTTTTATCTTTGTGCAACTTTATTATTATTTTGAAAGGAGGAAATGCCTGTTGATGGTTTTACTTTGCCAGAGGGCGAAGAGGAGATGAATATTCTGTTTCTGTAATGAAACTCACAAGTGGCCAGGACAAAACAAAAGATGCTGATTATTCACACAAGACGCCGTCTAACTATGGCACTTCTTCTTGTCACATACTGTGAGGGCTGGAAGTCTCTGTGCATTAATAAAAGCAATGGGATTAGTTTGTAAGAGAAAATTCATGAATGGTCGATAATGCAGAGCCACTGCTCTGGCTTTGACTTAGTTTCCTAAATGATTTATTTCCATGAATGAGCACACAAACATATTTCATACCTCCACACCCCAGTAACAAAGACATACCTGTTTCTTGGGAGGTCCGTAGACTGCGGTGATAAATGGGTGGATAGGTAGATTTGTCATGCAAATTATTCTCTGTTTTTAACTATGTTAACATAGTTCTTGCTTTGAGAGTAGAGGCTTAGCTGAGGGAATAATTATAGCTTCAGAACCCAGAACATAATATTTTCTTTTATTAGCTAAGCAGTTGTCAGCTGATACCAAAATTGCTTAATTTATACTTCTAGCAATGCCCTAGATGTTAAATACACCACGTGCGCATTCCTAAAAATATGAATATTGCAGTTCTTACCCAATTCTACTCTGAACTTGGCAGGTAACTTTTATATACAAGTAGACAAAATGCTATGAATTCTGAAGCCTTTAATTAGTAGTTGCGGATTTGTTTGTCCCTCAGCAACTTGTATTTGCATAAAGATTAAGGCTGGTCAGAATGAAAGGGATAAACCATAGATGGAGGAAACATTAATAAATTAGTAATCATGTATAAAAGATAAGTAGTCTTAGATGTCATTTCCATAAGCTTTATTAAAATTTAAATTCTTTTTTAAAGATGCAGTTAATATTTTCTCCACAGTTGATCATTTCTAAAGAGAGATCTGTCATGAGCTGCAGAATGAGAGAAATTAATGTATTGGGGTCAGACATTAGTATGTAAATGAAGCTTTGCTTTTATTCTGTACAGCAACAGAAGCATTACCTTGTGTTTGACCTTTCATTCATTTAGCCTGACTCAGCTGTGTCAGTCAAAACAATTAACTCTAAGGAGCAGCTCTAAGGTGTGGGGCTCAGCTTGCTTCTCCTGCCTGTGCCTGTAGGGAATCCCCTGAGAGAAGAGGTAATGGAGGGAACTGGTTCAAGAGTCTCTTGCTGGAGGTTTGGATTTTCTGATCCCTTCCTCACAGCTGCACTGTCCACAGACGTTTTGCAAGGTGTTCAGGGAGAACCCTGGGTGTTGTACCCAAACTCTCAAGGTGAAACCTTGAATGGGACAGTAAGTAAGATGTGTGTTGGAAGTCACTTTCTGGAGTGAGAGGGAACTGGATGGTAAATTGGGGCTGTTCAGCCTGGAGAAGGGAAGGCTGCGTGGAGACATAGCAGCCTTCCAGTATCTGAAGGGGGCCTACAAGGATGCTGGGGAGGGACTGTTCATTAGGGACTGTAGTGACAGGACAAAGGGTAACGGTTTAAAACTTAAACAGGGGAGGTTTAGATTGGATATAAGGATTAAGTTCTTTCCTGTTACAGTGGTGAGGCACTGGAATGGGCTGCCCAGGGAAGCTGTGAATGCTCCATCCCTGGCGGTGTTTAAGGCCAGGTTGAACAGAGCCTTGGGTGACATGGTTTAGTGTGAGGTGTCCCTGCCCATGTCAGGGGGGTTGGAACTAAATGGTCTGAAGGTCCTTTCCAACCCTAACTATTCTATGAGTCTAGGATTCTAGGATGGCTTGAGATTTTTTTTGCCCGCATAGCATGTTTTTTCCTTTGCACATGTCTCAGTGCTGTATGAGCAGTGCTGGTTATGCAACTATAATTTGAACCGGAATGAGGAATGTAACTAGCCGGAAAGAAAAAATATTTTGTCTTCAGCTGGATTATCTTCCCAATCTACTTTAGAAAATATCTCTGCAAACATTTATTCTGAAGTTGTGCAGCGTGTGGGGGAGAGAATGAAGAAATAGCTTAATTAAGCATGGTCATTGAAGACATCCATATGGAAACACAGCCTCTGTAATACAGACTAAAAAAACAAACCAAAACAACGGTTACATATAGAAAATAGAGCATACAAAGCTCTGTAAATACCTTATGAAATTCCATGAGTAGCTTTTAAGCATGTCTTTCTAGTGGGTGAATCTACTGGGAATCCTCATAGCTGCCTCTTTTCACTCTGGCTCTTGTAGGTATTTTGTTAATAAATGAGAACAAAAAAGCTATTCTTCTATACTTTAACATATACAGGTTTAACGCTTATCTTCAGCAATGATTTCTTAGACATTAATCAGTATCCAGGATATACAGACTAAGCCAGACAGACTCTTCAAATCACACAGGGGTGGGGCAGTGTTTCAAGCATTTTATAAGTACTTAAAAGCCATCAAGCAAACAAGCAAGAGTAGGAGGGAGACTTTACAGTCCAAGTCCATTAATTAATAAAGTACTGCTTTGCTGTTACTACTGAGACAAAAATCTGCTCTTCATAACCAGAATTGTGCAACAAATCTGTTTGGCTTGCCCTGGCAGACCACAAGTTGTCCATGAGCCAGTAATGTGCCATTGTAGCCAAGAAAGCTAGTGGTGTCCTGAACTGCAATGAGAAGCTCATTGTCAGAAGGTTGAGGGAGGTGATCTTCCCTCTCTGCTGTGCCCTGCCCTGCCCTGGTGGGGCCTTACCTGGAGTACTTTGTCCAGTGCTAGGCTTCCCAGGACAAGAGAGACATGCGGCTCCTAGAGCAAGTCCAGAAAGGTTAAAAGTCCTCATGTAAGGAAAGTCTGATGGAGCTGGGCCTGTTCAGCCTGGAGAAGAGAAGGCTCAGAGGTATCTGATCAATGTTTAAGTATCTGAAGGGGGGGAGTCAAGAAGATGGGGCCAGACTCTTCTCAGTGATGCCAGGTAACAAGGTGAGGGGCAACAGGCACAAACTGAAGCACAGAAGTTCCACCTGAACATGAGGAAGAACTTTACTGTGAGGGTGCCTAGGCACTGGGGTAGATTACATAGAGAGGTTGTGGATTTTCCTTCCCTGGAGATACTAAAGAGCTGTCTGAACACAGCCCTGAGCAATGTGCTCTGGGTGATATTGCTTGAGCAGGGAGGTTGGACTAGATGACCTCTGATGGTGCATTACAACCTTAACCATTCTGTGATTCAGTGATTCATCAAAACTTCATCTGTGTGTTTGCTACACGAGTGATGTCTTCCCATATTTCTCTTTCTTTACTCCTGATAACAGCACTCAAGAGTGTGGCCACTGCAACCTGAAAAATAACTTGCAAAATATGAAAGAACTCCTGAATATAACTAATGTCAATTGCATACTATTTTTGGATATTTCTTTTCCTTTGCTTTCAGTTGCCCTACTCAGTAAGTCCATAGCATGAGAAACAGCTAATACATGTTTCCTTCATGCTTCATCAAAATGCTTCACTCTAAAATGTGTGGGTTAACTTGTATCAGACCCCCTGTCCAAGGCAGAAAGTGTAAGATAAGCAGAGGCCCTGCTTATTTAGAAAATATGTCCTGTACTGTATGTTTCTACCGTATCTGTTTTCATAATCTATGCTGGTAAAACCTGCAGCATATGCAATAAAATCCCATCATGAGCTCATTGAGGCCTCAGAGGAGAGAGGTGTAGAGGTGAGGACAGGACATGATGTTAAAGAGCCGAAGATTTACTGTCCTATGTATGACTGACAAACCTCTAAGTGCTTGTGGAAAAATAAAGTTTGAATGTGCTGGGAAGCAACAAGGTAAAATATAAGCTGATCTGTTGCAAAATCCCTTTTCTAGCATGCCATATTGCTCTATGACTGTGTCCATGTTCCCTGTGAGGATCAATGTTACAGCCTTGAAAGTAGCACACAACCTGACTCTGGAAATGGTTGTCACATTAAAGACCCAGAGCAAACTCCTTTCAAGGACACCCATTGTCCTGCTTCCTTCACAGTCTTAGTTGTATTCCTGTTGCCTGTGAATTACCAGAGTTGCAAACTCTTTTCCATGTTTGCCTGTGCAACTTTTTAGGGGAAACAATCTCTATTTTTCATGAACAGTGAAAAACCCATGGTTGCACTTTTCTGCCAGCATTAAGCTAGTTTTTAGATGAACATTGAAACTGAAATATGAATCAGTTAGGACAGGCATGTTTTGAGGAGTACTATAGAGGAGGGTTTTTTTAGGATACATTTATGAAACTCTAAAATAAACAGCAGTACCCTCAGGAAAGCTGGGCAAATGTCTGCTTCCTGGCTGAGCCAGAGGAGCAGTAATGATTTTTGTTCTAGTTAACGTAAAGCACACACATACAGTGAAAAAATGAGATGACATGCAATAGCTTGTCAAATGAAGCTAGAAAGTTGCTGATTTGGGATTTCTACTACTTTAAGTATTTTTCTTGTCATAACTGTAGTGACTCTTCATGTAAATAGACAAAGTAACTGAAGAGACACAGAAAAGTCTGTGGATAAACATGTTTCATGACATGATCGATAGTGATATACTAGTGAAATCACAACCTGTACCTAACTCAAGGTGAATTCAGCATTTCCTGTTTATTCCCTAAACTCCAGAGACTTTTACAAGCTTAAGAAATTCCTATTTAGGTTATTCAGCTTTCCACATAGGGTTGTATGTTTTCCAATATATAGGTCAGTCTGCTAATTCATGCACTGCATGGTAAGAACAACCAAAAAAAAAGGCCCTTAAAAAATATATATGTATTCTATACTACCTCATGTCCTACCAGCTATCAATGACTGGAAGAATGATTCATGAGCACACTGCTCCTTAGCTGTACGTGGAGTGCAGATTCTTTGCCCAAGAACCACAGGCACAGCAGGCTAGTTAACTGCTTTATTTTCTGGCAACAGCAACTCTGAATGAAATGTTCACCAGGGCTGACATTCAGGGTGGAGCAGCTTTTCCTCAGCCCAGTACATGTCTCTCTCTAAGCACACAACTCCTGTGTCAATCTGTGTACTTTCTATACAGACCTCATTTTGCTTGCAGTGTCCCTCCTGAGCGGTGTGTTTTCTCTTGCATTGCTGCTATGAATGAAATCATTGACATTACACTAGGAAATATTTTTATAACTTTTGGCAGCAAAGTGGGAGTTTCAAAATGTAAACTAGGCTAACAAAGCATCTTATAAACTCATAGAACTGTATTACCAGCCCTGAAGGGAACTAAAAACTTCTTCAAATTTGCAGGAACTATCAGTGACATTATTTGCATTTGTTTTCACTTAGGTTATCCTAAAAAACTAATTTTATTAAAAAAATTATTAAGGATAGATACAGATGTACATAGCTTTATGCAGCATTTTTGGCATACTAATGAAGGTAACGGAAAGGTCAAATTACATATTTTCTAGTATTTTCTGTATTTGTCCACACATTATTAGAGGTAATTGAAAAAGAGAAAAAAATAATTGGTTTTCTGTGGAAAAAAGTATGAAAGGTAGCATTTTGAAAATCCAACATTAATAAATAAATGTGTTCAATGATCATGCTTAAATTGTCCTGCTAAGAGAGTGATGATGACTTTCTGAAGGTGAAGATGACAATGATGGTAAAGCTGAAGATTTAGAAATGTTTTTTCGCTAAACTTCATTATGAGAGCAGCTCAATTATCTTCGAGTGAGTATGAACACTTCCTTTAGGGCAAGGAAGGACAAATGGAAAGAAAACTGTGATACTTCTGACCAAATGATGGATGGAACCCTGGAGGTACCTCTCGCTCTCTGACAACTACCCACAGAGCCCAAACTGCAAGGCTACACTAGACAGTTAATTGATATATGCAGGCAAATTGAATTTCAGTTTAATGGTCTGCTTACATCGCTTTAGTAATATGAACCTTATATCATCAACTGCTGCAAAATTAGACCAAGGAAATTCTTGATAAGGAGATACCATCTAACTACAGGCGCCATTTGGCTTCACATTTATCAAAATCCCACTGGCCAAAAACATGAGGCTGGACTCTGCTGCTCTGTCTCCATTAACCTCCACTCACAAAACTACACTATTATTCACTCAAGGGGCTGATCATGTTGACAGTTCCCACTAGCCTTGGAGAGTTATTTAAGATGTTAATTTTCATTTTTGCAGTTGTGATTTCCATGGAAGAAGATATTTGCTTAGAGAGGTGATAAAGTCTATCCAAGGGTCTCACGGTATTAGTTAAAGGGTGTCTTGCATTTCCAGGGTTGAATCAGGTGCAGGGGAAAAAGGAGGTACACAGGCAAGTAGGAGACTGGAATAGACAGTCCTGAGCTTCTTGCTGAGGAAGGGTGATGTTGTTGGAAGGGAAAAAAAGTACAAGTTATGAAAACTGGCTTGGTTCTAAAACTGTAAAAAAATAAATTAATTTGACCCATAAAGGTGGGACAAAAAGCCTGAACTTGCTGATGGCACAGTAGAATCTTGTGGGTCACAAACAAGACAGAAGACCTGTAAACTCCCTTTTTTAACTGTATTAGGTTATAGTTGATGTCAAAAAGACACAAAGGAAGATCTTTTCTTGATGAAATACCTTACCTTCTGAGCTTGTTTCTGAATCAGTATTAGAGTGCAAAGATCCCTCCAGGTCTGAACTCCGAAGTTTTATGGAATTGGGAAAAGTATTTCTATTTTAATCTACAAGACTACAGCTTTATCTGTCTGTTTGCAAAATGTTGGGTATGCCTTTACATTTTCCTCTAATAAAAAATCAGATATTTTACATAGCCATGACAAGTATCAAATGCTCTTTCCAAAATTTAGTATGTATGTTCCTCATTAGAAGATGATACTAACTGTAGACTCTATCTCTAAAAATCTGTGCTTGTACCTGAATTCCTTGAATAACGTTCTAGGAAAACAAATCAACTGCAGTACATTTTTGCAGTAGTTAATGACTGCCATATGTGAGTATCATGAACGCCAATAACAAATTTGAAGGATTCTATACATGTAGAACTTTTACAACAAAAAAAGAAGGGGAAAAGATGACTTAAACCAACTTCTGGGCCAAAAGAAAAGCAAACAAATATGCTGGTTCTTCTTCAATAATCTAAATTTCATTTATTTCTTGCTTTTTTGCATGAAGATATCAAAAAGAAAATAAGCTGAATCTGCTGGGTTTTTTCTATCAAAATGTCTTGTTTGCCATGTTTGCCTTGTAAATCTGATACCTTTCACCCCATTATCAGAGCAGCTCATATAGACAAAGTCTTCTGTACCTAGTAAGCAGTTCCACCGAGCATGCGTGTTCAGAGACTGATGAAGAGTATCCACTGACTTAGAAAGGACAATACGTAGCCACAGACATCCAGAACACCAACTCCTGTTCCAAGCAAGGGTTTGGATTAGACGACCTGTGGCAGACCCTCCCAACAGAGATTATTTTACAGTTTTGCACCTGCCACCAAGGATTTTTCTAATGGGAAGATTGGATTTTTCCAACTCCCCCAGGTATATCAGTATGTCTAATGACAGAAACTACCTCCCTACCTGATTTCTCAATGATTTCTAAAGTAATGGGATTCATACATATCACAAAGAAATTGATTACTGAAAATCACGAAGCATAGAGGAGTTGATATGAGATGAAGTATACAATTGCCAGTTGATACAGGCCTTCTCAGCAGCAATTTTTGATCTCTCAGGCCTGTTATCTATCTACCTAACTACTGTGTCTCTTGCAGAAAGCAAGTGTTCCTGTCTCTACATACCTTCAACATAATCATCCTTAACAGATGCTGAGTTAAAGACAGCAAATCTTCACCTTAGAATAATAGGAAAAAAAATGTTAGCATAAATAAAAAATGGCTGATAAATGTTGTTTAACTTACATTAACAGGCCGAGGGGGGTTATTTTATTTTCAGTGGAAGGTATACCTGAGATATTTGAACAATTCAGAAAAATCCAGTCTTCTGAGATTATGAAACATCATGTTTATATATAATTCAAGTTTTCAGTGGAAAATTGCATTAACTGGAAACAAATCAGCTATGTATCCTTTTAAGAATAACCATAAGCATTGGGTTTTCATGTGCTACTATAGTTTACGTCCATGTTTCCCTTTGTACTACTGCATCCAAGGCTACATTCCAGTAAACCAGAAAATAAATCAATCCATGAGACCGGGAAAGAATGTGAATAATATCCCTTTTAAACAATGGCCATGTCAAATCTAGTAAAGAAACTTTATATTTTTCTAAAGGCAAATGCTGATATTATTTACCCACTTCAAACATCTGTTGGGGCTGTGTGTCATGGAGGAAGAGAGAAATTCATTAAAGATCTATACAAGCACAGATAAGAACATGATATACAAAAATATAAATGGCAACAAGAAAGACAGCTACATGAAAAACATATGTACAGCTATAATGCATGAGCTGTGTTGGAAGGACAACTGTGAAAGTTTTTGGAAGACAGTTTCCTAGTGAAATTAGGAAAGCAAACCTGCGGTTAGTTATAACTTCAGTCACGCACAGTGCCCGTGACCTGAGTGAACCTTTTCATGCCTTAATCCCAGCTGTCAGCTAAGCCTCACACGGCCACTCACTTGCTCTCCCTACAGTGGAATAGGAGTGCGAATAGGAAGTATAAAAGCAAGAAAACTCGTAAATTTAGATAAAGTCATTTTAACAGGTTAAGCATAAGACACGTGAGCTAGGAATACAAAACAAGAAATTCATTCACCACTTCTTATTGGTTCAGCCATGTTCAGGAAAGCAGGGCTCCATCACATGTAGCAGTTACTTTGGAAGACAAATACCATCATAGAATCATGGAATAGTTAGGGTTGGAAAGGACCTTAAGATCATCTAGTTCCAACCCACCTGCCACGGGCAGGGGGGACACCTCACACTAAATCATTCAGAACATGTCCCATTTACCCACCATTCCTTCTTCATCATCCAGACTTTATACTCTGAGCATGACACTGCATGATTTGGGATATGTTTCCTTTGGTCAGTTGGGGTCAGTTGTTCTGGCTGTGTCACCTCTCAGATTCATGTGTACCCCCAGCCTGCTCCATGGTGGGTTGGGATGAGAAAAGGCTAGGCTCTGTGTAAGCAGTGAAATGTAGTAACTAAAACATCCCTGTATTATCAGCACTGTTTTCAACACAAATCCAAAACATCACCCCATTCCAGCTACTATGAAGACAATTAACCTTATCCCAACTAAAACCAGCACAACCTTCAAAACCTGAAGCTCAGGTGAATGAAGTAACCGTTGGCTTGGGTTTTTTTTTTCACTTTTCCTAAAGTGTAGCACTTAACTTAGTGGGATGGCACTTCAGGTGTTTTCATGTCATATAAGCACAGGTGGCTAAGTTAGGAATCCATGTAAGGAACCTTAAGTCCTTGCAACTCACCCATCTCATTTACTGGAAAAGAGAAAAAAATTTGATTCTTGAAGTTACCTCAAATTATTTTCCATACTTCAAATCAGGCCACCTCATAAGAAAGGATTCTCACTCTTTTGAAGGCAAGAAGACAAAGCTGCACTTTGGCCCAGTCTTCTGAGTAGCTTGAATGACAAAACACCCCAAATGTTTTCCTTAATTCTTATGCTTCCAATCCTTATAATAGTCATCTAGTTTACAGAGTTCTTTGGGGCTTTACTCTCTCTTATTTACTGGTAGACAGATTTTCCTAATCTAGATTGTGTTCCTGCACCAGATTTGAGTTTGAAATGCAGGTGTGGGAAAAGATGTAAACAGATGATTTCTAGATTCTGTCACATTCCGTTATTCAAGTATGAGCGGAAGGGGAGGGAGAGGTATATCTGACTGATAGAATTTTTAAGAGTAGAAGTTTCCCCTTTTGGTTTTCAGATGTTATTTCCCTATGGAACTGACCCTAACACAGAAAATAACCACTTTTTATTCTTTATTATTTGTTGTTTTGCATCTTAAGGTGCACAAAAAGCAGTTGCAGTGACCAGGCACCATCTCTCAAGTTCTGAATCTCTCACTTTGTGGCTGAAAACATGCCGTTTACAAAGCAAAATTAGCCATTTATAATTAAAAAAAAAAAGTGGGACTTTTTCTGTTCAATATGAATTAACTTAAGTATAAAAATGTAATTCAGACAAATAAGGCTGAACTTTTGTGCTATGTCACCATATAGAAGCATTACAGATCAATCTGCACAGGAAACAAATGTTACTTAGTAGCCTCAGCATTCTAATTATGTCTGGCTGTTTATGCACAGAGAAAATTTTTAATCACAGTGGTTTCACAGCTTGTCTGCCAACACCCTAATATTAACTGAAGGTCTACTGAGCTTTACTTTCAAGAGTGTCTGGATGAGATGCTTAATGAATCGTAATGTCAAAGACTGGCAATAAATCAAGCTTGAAAAGAAATCTCATTTCTGTAGAAGAAATAACTAAGAAGCAGGCCTAGTCCTTTTCACTTCCAGCAAAGAAGTTTTCATTTCAGTGGATTCCAAACAAAACCAGCTATTTTCCAGCAGAATTATGCAAAATAAAATTGACCAATATATTTACCAAAATCTATAGAATTTTGATGAACTCCACACAAGAAGTCCTTTGAAGTGTGCTTCAAAAGTGGAAAAAATTGGATTTACACAATTTACACTCCAGAGATAGATTAAAAATAAGAGATTTTTAAGTAATTCCCCTTTTAAAACCAGGAAAACAATTAGCATAACATTTCCTTTGGTGGATGTCCCGAACATTGCCAATCCCCCTTCCAGCATTCATATGGAAAAAGCCATTTTGTCAGCTGAATTTTGGGCAAGCCAACATTATTTTTGTTTTCAGTTATTTTATAGTGCTAGTGAAATTGTAATTTTTACTACAGTGATCCATCTTGTTCCCTTCCTCTGCCACATCTATTATAAAGCACGGAATAACTGCTGTCCTGTGAATAAAACACCTATGCCAGACTGCTTCCCAAGGACACTTTTTGTAGTAACTGCCTTTCATCAGATCCCTTCAGCCTCTCCAGAGCAATTCCATTCCCATTTCTAGTCAGGTCTTTCCCAAGACTCTCTGATCCAGAACAGAAAATCTCAACTGGTTTTCACAGCCTGTACTAAAGCCTTGTTCATGGTACGGTACGGTGCAATTCCTCTCTTTTATGACACAGAGCCGCTGGTAGTGTGATTACTAGGGGAATCATTAGCAATCTTCATTGAGTAAAGCCCAGGTGATCACAGGTAAATGCAGCTAGATTTTCATCAGGAATTAATCTTTAATTTACATGTTTTTCTCTCTACTATATCTACATACAAATGTTCACATATTATTTTTGGCAATGTGAAAGGCTATTTCCAGCCTCTCCATTCACTACAGAGGAAACTGATAATAAAGTTTAAGGCAAAATCCTACTGAACTGCCAAAACCCCATTGTAGCTTGTTTTTAAACCTTTCAAAAGTGGTAAAAAAGACCCACTGTGTTGCTTTTTTTATATAGTCATTTACTCAAAATATTCCAGTCTGCTCAATCACAATGCATCTCCAAAGCTGCAACTAGGCCACTGAAAGACTCATTTCTGTTTCTAGCTCACCACCCTGTTTTAATGCTCATTTCTTGTTTGCCTGTTGTAGGGGAACGACAGAGAGAAGTTACAGCACGTGGCAAGAAAAACAAGTGCCTTGCAGAAGTGAACATGTACTGAATGGCATGTTAGCGAAGTCAACCAGTGAAACCTTCAGAAATCAGCGAGATTATTCCCACTCATTTCCACACACATCAGGCAAAGCCTTTAGAGGCTTTCAAGACCAGTATGGCAGGAGACATGAATCAAGGACTTTTAACAATCCTATTAAATGATATCTTCAATTACAGATATTCTGCACATAATAAAACATTCCTTCTCAGGTTTTCCACCTAACCAGGAGATGCTATCCAAAATGTACTTAACATTTCTACAGATGTTAAGTACAAGTAAGCAAATCCATTACATATGTTCAATGCAATTTTTCAGATATGTTCAAATTTTCAACCTCCCAAACTATTTTCAGACCTTCTTTATGTTAATTTATACTGAAATTAAAGATGAAAAAGAAAGAAAAGCAGTCTGTTGAACATGGACTTTATTTCAAAGCACGTAACTACTCTGGCATTTGGTACTGCCTCAACATGGCTGTGGGCAAGCAGCCACTCATAGACTTAAAGACATTCTGTGAATTTAAACTATAATTTTGGAAACAGCTTGCTGCTTATGCATTGAAAACCAATACTGGATTTTTCCAGTGTGCTGGTTTTTGCTGGAAAACTTGTCTCTGCCTCACATAAAGCCAGAAATGCTCTTTGTTTTCTTGTTTCCCAAAAGCAGAATGGTACACTGAATGGCAAAAAACCCTTAGTCATTCTTCTTTGAAAGACTGGAATTTGGAAGTGTGTAGATGGGGAGGTTCACTCCCAGAAGCAGGTCATTGTAGGATCAGAAAAACACTAGTGCTCATATATGAGAATCAGTGAGAGCATCAGCAAGAGCAAAGTACACTACTGAAACATTTGACCTCCTGAGCCATATGTATAACAAATGCTAAAATATGAACAAAAGCATTTTGACTTTTTTTTCATTTTCCAAATGGAAACAAGATTTGAAAAATGGAATAGAATGTATTTTGATTTGGAAAAGAAAGAAAATTATATACCATATATTAAAAAAATAATTTAATTCTTTGGTTGGGTTTTTTAAATTTTTCTCAAAATATTTTGTTCATTAAAAAGTTGTGCTTCAAAGGTTTTTTGGAAGAAGAGTATTCTTTTTTTTTAAATCAATGCAGTTGCACCATAAACATTATTCAAAAATGCTACTTCAAATCTCTATAAAACAGGAAAGGATTGCTTGTTTCTAGGAGCTTTTCTTATTAACATTGTTAGTGAATTGATACAAGCTTTGGCAATTATTAAGCAGAATGGCAAAGAAACTTTTTGTTACTGGAAAAGCTGATTATTTCTCTAGGCTATCAGATAAGTAGAAATAGAGAAGTAAATTAAACTGCAAATATTCTCCTGCTTTGGGGTAATGCACTTTCTTGGTACTTTGTTTTCCATAGTCCATCTTTTTAGAGGGGCAAGGATCATTGCCAGGGTATTTTTATTATTTTGTTATATGAACTGCCCGGCTTTTTAAAGATTTTCATACTTAAGGATCTTTTCACACCTTCTTAAAAAATAAGATCATAAATTTAATTTACAAAATACTTCCTTCTTAAAGGAATGGTTTCTTGGAGTTTTCTCCTTTGTTTAATTATTCCTTCTAGCACCATATTGAGGTGGTCAGATTTTGTTTTGTGAGTAATGACAGCTGGCTTCAACATCCCAGCTGAAACATGAAGTTAAACATGGAAGTAAATGCTTGCAGGACTGATGCTTTAAGCAATTTTACAAAAAAAAATTAAGAGGATGATTGATTTTTGTCTTTGCCTCTTTCATTTTCCTTTGGATCTCAGGGGAATCCTTTACATGAGGACTCCACTGAAAGTGACACAACTTTATGAAATGTTTTTTCTTCCCCAGACACATTATTCTATTAAAACTACAAAGCATTAAAGATGACCCATCTGAATCAGCTCTGCTTTTGTCACCAAGTTATCAGCCAGGACTACTGAACCCATTCATATATATTGTTAAGATTTCAGAAATTCACATATGACTTGGCAATTTAATCCAAAGGTATTGGTTCTCTCACTTTTATCAACAGATTCATTGTTCAATTTTTTTTTTGGTTTTTTTTTTTTTTTTTTTTTTTTTTTTGATACAGAAGCATTAAGTTGTTGAAGTTCTACACTGAAATCTACTTTAGTGTCTTCCTGGTTTTCTGTTAGAAATCCACCTACATCCTACAGTTTTCACAAGTCATTTTTCTATGTACTTTCCAATGCAGTACATACTTTAAAGCTGAAATATCTGTACAGTCCTTTCCTGAATATTTTTTTGTCCCTTTGATTTCTGAGTCTGGATTTCCCAGATCTGTGACTTCCCAGTCTAATAACAGCATTGTTTCAATTTTGTTAGCTAAGACATTCCTTTACATTTCAAATGTACCAGTGTCATGTGAATACTGTCACGTGACAATACTAAATCACTCTTTAAATCACTTCAGCATGATCAAAGCAGTGGTAAGCTAAAGAAAATAAAACACATAAAAATATCAGTCTTTGGTGTGGCCTGGGAGATGCTAAAAGTAATATTAAAGCCATGAGAAACTCATATACCTGAAACAGCACAAGAATGTGACTTGCATATCTCTGTTTTTTATGGAAGAATAAATTATCGTGGGTTTGTTTTTTTTTTCTCTCCAAATCGAGGTTCATTTTGATTACTCATTTAAGAAGTTATGGAAGAAATTAAAGCAGTGCGACACATGCAACTTACATTTGGCACATACGGAAGTGTTTCTAAGGTCTCAAGATAAGGCCATCAAGATGATCACCCTGCTCCATGCACAAGAGCAGGTCTATACATATTTCTGTTTGCAAAAATTATCACAACCTAAGTCTTTGCCTGATAAGTTTGCAAATACACGAGGGTCATAACCTGAAAATTTGACTGGTAGCATAAAAAACAGTCAAAAGCATACCTGAAAAATTAGCTGATACTGCAATACTTTCTCTCATTTTAGATTTCAATAAAGAGCACAATACATATAAATTCTGATGGCTGTATAGCTTAGAACCAGGAAAATGATATAAAAATCCATACCAAAACCAAATTAGATTAACTGCAATAAAAAAAAAAAAAAACAAAAAACACAATACCTCAATTAGTACCCATTTTTTTATCTTAATGAAATACATTTTCCTTAGAAACTGAACAACAGTGCTACCCTGTATTATCATGTTATTTGTTCTTTCGACAGATTTAAAAACCTAGATCTAATTAGGACAAACTTGCAAATGATGCTGGTGATTTATCATATTAAATGGTTATTTTAACTGCACTTTGATTTTTAAACAATTTGCCACCCTGTAAATCTACCTTTTATTTGCCATTCCATTACTGAGTATTTTAAAAAAGAATGTTTTTAACATTTCTGATGGGTGGAGAGTAGATTTAAATAATGTTTTGAAAACCATTTTTATTTTAATAGGCAAATTCCCAGCAAGGAAAATACATGATCCACACAGTTCACAGACAAAATATTTCTGTCACAGTTCACACCTGTCATAAGTCCCTAACATTCAATTATTCTCTGTGTTGCAAAAGAAATGCACATCCTTCAGATAAATAATTTCAGAGATCCAAAGGTAAGGTCCAGATGAGCACTTCAACTTGTGCTTCAGATGAGCACTTCAACTTGTGCTTCAAATGAGCACTTCAGAAAGTGCAAATTAGGCAAATTATAGCCTCTTTAAGAAGGAAAAAAGAAAAACCACAAAACAAAACAACACAAACACAAGGAAGAAACCACATCCAGTTCCATAGGCGAAGTGCGCTTAAAATTTCTTAGAAACAGTATTTTGCTTTCTGAAAGTTTAATCCAGAAGTTTGGCAGTTTTATGGTGAGTAGTTACAGGAATCTATCTCCTCACCTTCATTTATGACCTTCAGCCTTACACTCAAATCTGGCTGAAATCACTCCAAAAGCAGGGATTCCATTGGGAAAACCTCTCTCAGCAGAAGTCATTATTTTACTCCTGTTTCATCCACAGCTGGTGGACTGCAAGGATTAATAATGGATCAGTCATTTTTAACTTTCTCATTAGTGACCTGAATGACAGGGTGCACTTTCAACAGATTTGCAGGTAACACAAACCTGAAGGAGTGACATATATACCAAAGGGTTGTACTGCCATTCAGAGGGACCACAACAGGCTGGAGAAATGATTGGGCAAGAACATCCTGAAGTTCAATGAAGTTCTGCATCTGGGATGAAACAACTGTGTGTGTTTGCATATGCTGGAGACAGACCAGGTGGAAAGCATCTTGGCAGTCCTGATAAACAAGCTGATCATGAGCCATGAGTGTATTCTCACTGCAAAGGAGGCAAACAGCCCTCCCAGGCTGAAAAAGAACAAGTGTTGCCAGCAGGCTGAGGAGATTTACCTTCTCCGCAACACTGGTAAGACAACACATCTAGGTTGCTAAGTACATGTTTGGGTTCTCCAGAAAAATAAAGACATGGCTTTGTTGGAACTTTCCCAGTGAAGGGCAACAAATCTGATTAAGTGTTTGGAGCATCTTTCATGTGAAGAGAGGTGGAGAGAGCTGGGGCTGTCTAGCCTGGAGAAAAGAAAGCTTAGAGAGACATGCCTAAGGTTATAAATACATGATGAGTACAAGACATCAGAATTTGAGATGTCTTGTCAGTGGTGTCCAGAGATAGGGCACAAGGCAATAGGCAAAATCTGAAATACAGGAAATTCCATTTAAGAAAAGGTTCAGTGTAAGGATTGTCAAACACAGGAATAGTTTGACCACAGATGCTGTGATGTCTCCATCCAAGGAGATATTCAGAACCCAGCTGGGCGTAGCTGTCAGCAACCTGCTGTAGCCCAACCTGCTCTAAGCAGACTAGACAATCTCCAACCTCAGCTATTTCATTATTCTGTAAGTTTTGGGTCACTGTAGATGGCAATATTCTACTGATTATTCCCATCGCTATTGCTTAGCTTCAGTCAGTAACAAAAGGATTTATTCCTTATGGATTTAACGAATTCCAGACACATGGGCAAGCTACAAATGCCTGACTCACTGCAGCGAATGTGATTAGGTGTGGCTAGTTCTTATTCAAGTACTCTGTAAATTAAATTGCAGGTTACTGCTATCTCAGACACAAATCCAAAGCCCGCTAAACTCTTACATCAAATTCAACTATTTTTGAATCTGAAACTTTCATTCTTATAATTAATTTGAGTTAAAACCAAAACGCAGCAATTAAATTATTTATTTTAAATAAAATGTCAAACTGCATAGCTGATGGCTCTACCAATGCGTTTTTTTTCCCCTATGCCCTTGTTGTGTTACATTTGTTAATATGTTGTCATGACAATTTTTTTCATCATTCAGGAATTTCGATAATCTTACCATTATGGGGTGTGGATTGGCAGATATAATTAGAGATGCTTTGGGAGCAGGGGAGAAATAGATTATAAAAACTTAAAATATTACCAAATATTGCACTGAAACTGAGAACTATTATTATGGGCTGTGTGATATAGACAAGCTGGTACACAACATGAAAAAGGCAACTGAGCCTTTTAATTCATACAGTAAAAAAAATGTATTAACTGTAATTAAGGTTGGCTTATTTCTTTTTCAACTTCACTGGCCTCTGAAAGAGCAGAGTTTAGTTCATTACTTACTGTAGCAAAAAAAGGAAGAAAAAGGTGATTATAAGGAGCTA
>JBCJKH010039445.1:14601-31896 GCA_039877255.1 Loriculus beryllinus
TTTGTGTTATACCTTAGTTACTAAACTGTTCTTATCTCAACTTGTGGGAGTTGCATTCTTTTGATTCTCCTCCCCATTCCTCCAGGAGGGCAAGAAAAGGTGGGGTTGAGTGAGTGAACGAGCTGCGTGGCTGGGTTTAAACCACGACACTGTGTAAGGAAAAAAGTTGTATATTCAGTCTGAGATATGTGACCCAATTGTCTTTCCTTTAGGAGTTCTGACTTCACTGGAAATATGCTTTAATGAGAGAGCATTATTCGATAGCATCATCATACATAGTCATCTAACTTTTTTTTGTGTCCATGAATAGCATATTGACTTTAAGGAAATGCTTCATTGTTCAGGAGTCTGAGGGCTGGCTTGGGGGGAAGGCTGGGTTTGAGATAATTTCTGAGAAGTGATTTTGGAAAAAAAATTATTTTCTTAGACAGTTCTCTGTATAAAGCCACTTCTTGAATAGAAGTTGCTTTCTAGAGACCTGGCACTTGGTTCTGAAATGATAGCAGCACTTTCTTGTGTCATACTGGTGGTGTACTTGGTTTAATGACTGTTTCATATAACTAAAAGAAAACAAGGTATAGAAAGCCAATACTAGTCCAGCAGTTCTTATTTCTTCTCTAGCAGGAAACCTCTCTGCAAGATCCCAGCACTAACAGCTATTCAGGTGGTAGCAGAGTCAAATAAAGGCTTTGACTGTAATAAAGCTTATTTTGTTTATTTTTGGGGAGTATTTGCTATCTTACAAAACAATGGCTTATGATGGCCTGCAGACAAATTGTATATGCACACTTGGAACAGTGAAGGACAGCCTTTCAGATCCACTTATGTGCTCAATACAACCCATGTGAATACAGTCTCCTCAATGCTTACATCAGTCAGTGCCCACTTTGACTTTCACAACATAGCTGTGGTTGGTTCTGCCTGGTCTTAAGACTTCAGGATTGCTGTCTTATGATTCTCTCTCCTTTTCTGAAGTCCATTCTTAGAACTCCTTCTTTCACTATGCTTCATCATTTGGTGCTTGTAAGTTTCTAATAGGTATGCATATTTACTAAAATAGCCAGCCTCTACTAACAACTACTAGACTCATTCATTGTCTTGGTATTTCTTTAGTGGTTCTCAATCTCTCTGTGTCTGGCTATAGCCCATCTAAAGTCTTCAAATACCCAATGGACCAACACCTGTTCTCCAGTGTTGGCTTGTTTGCCATCCTACTATACCAAAGAATCATCACAGTTTTGTAGTTTTCTCAATCTTCTGCTTTTGATTCTTCTTCTTATACTGCAAGACCATAACTGGCTTGATGTGTGGGAATCTGTACCTAATATAATAAACTCAAAAAAAAAAAATCTGGTCACTTTTCTTTAGCCTATGTCCTTTATAATATTAAACTCTGTTAGAATACTCTACTGGAATATGACATTCAACAAATAATAAATTCCCGATATACACTGCTCTGCAGCCATGACCAGATGGCTTCCAGGTTGTCAGTGCTGAGCTATTTATTGTTTTGTGGCTTTTGTATTTAGAATGTGCATTTGCCACAGCTTCACTCTGCACTTCAACAGTTTTCTAGGCTGCTATTTCTCATAGCACACAGGGAGAATCACATTGGAGCTGGCTCCAGGGGACCACTTTGTCCAAGTGAAACCACTTTCCCTTCTCATTTTTGATGCAAGCACACCAAAAAACAATAATGGCATCCAATTTCTAAAGCTAATGTTTTATTTAAGGAACAACAAAACCAACAAAACTATAGCAAGATAGCTCACTAAACAATGGAAGCCTCAGAAGCACTGGGTGAGACAGATTAAACAAGATGTTTGGAAATAAACATACTTCCTAATCACTGCATCTTTGCAGTGTTTATACCTTTTTTCACACTGTAAGTCTAATCTTCAGCATCAGATTGCCTCAAAACACATCTTCCTTATGAATCTTCAGGAAAGTCTCTTAGCTGACAATCCTAAAACCCAATCTGGGACCACTTGACTTATTGGGCGGAGCACTTTGTGTCTCTGCTATTATCTGCTCCACTTTACACTCCAGTTTTCCAGAACCAGTCATGCTCAGCCAGGCTACTGTAGGAGTAATCTTACTTTCTCCTGTTTTCAAGGAGAAAAGACTATTTCACAAAATGAAAGACAAGGTAAACAACATGTTTCTGATCCCCTGTATGACCTTTTTAGAACAATATAATATAAATACATAAATGAGACAGATCTACCCATCTGTTACAATATTAAATTCTTAAATTAAATTGAAATAACATAATTGCCTAGTACTTTTCTGAAATTTCTGTCTTGGTAGTCTGGACTACCTGAAGTCACACAGTAGCCTCTCACCTCCTTGCTAGAAAGCTCTCCTACACACACATGCATATTTACCCGTTCTCCATCTTGAGTAGCTGCAACGTTACAGTTCTGTTTCTCATCCGTCCTGTGCTTTTGGTTTGTGTTTTTGGGGTATGTATGCTGAGCCATTAGTTTGCCTCCATTCCCTTTCATTGACGTCACCCTGTTCTTCACTGTCATGGCAAACTTCATGGTGATCACTGTCTTGGTGACCTTACCCCTCTCTGTCATTTGGAGACCTTCCACTAGAGTTATGCCTCTTTCTTTTGCTCAGTCACCCTACCAAGCAACAAGAATCATCTGCCCCCTGTATGAAAGTCCTTTTCAGACTTGTCTTTCTGGAATCTTGGCAGCTGCATGTGAATGCCAGAAATCTGACCTCTGCAGTGCAAATATTTGCTTGAAGATCTGTGTTCTACTCATACCCATGAGTGAAGCTGACAGAAGATGTGATCAGCTGTGTATGGTTCTACGTGTTGTTACGCATCATGAAAACAAGGTAATTTAAAAATTACCAAATTTAATTCACACTGTTGACTTTAACCTTGTGTGCCTCAAATTCCCATCTGTAAACTACTCGTTGCATAACCCCTCTCTTCTGAACAGGGTTTTTGTACCAACAAATAGATTCTTATTTGTGAGGCACAGAAAGGATTGCTATAGTAATCCCAAGGGAAAGAATAATAATTTCTTAGTGCTTGATTTGTTCAGCATGTACACAGTTGAAGACCTTAATGCAAAAAGTGAGAAATAAACAGATAAATAAACAAATACTAGATGTCTCTTCATTAGATGATCACTGTCCAGCTTATGTACAGAAAGGAGCAAGGGTCTCATGGAAAGCTCAGGTAGTGGTTGGTCAGGAATGAAACATGGGACATGTTACTGAAGACAGCTAAATAACGCAAGGAACTGAATTGAGGCAGTCCAGGCTACTGTAACTGGCATTTCCTTATGTAAAGAGGCAGGAATTAAAGCCTTGGTAAAGTTGTTTTAACATTGGTTTTGTGTAAAATATAAGAAATGTATAAATGGCATAAAGAGTACTGGTTTTCTTCATGCAGAGTTGGTCTGGTAATAATCCATGGTGACACTAATAAAAAAAATATCCCATGGTAGCCCATAAAAATAATGTTAAACTTCTTTTAATACTGCAATTGAAGTTAGTACCTCCTGAAAAAACTGATTCAAGCTGTCGATTTGACAGTGACTAGTTCTGACTTACCCCATTCTACCATCCATCTGTTTATGAGAATAAATCAAATTTGTATAATCAAATTGTACATACTATGGTATTTTTGTTATTATGTGTAGTAATTGTTGGCATATATAAACTTGTAAAGCACAGATATTGTACTTTGGTATATAAATGAGGCCAAAAATACATGATCAATGAATTAGATTATTACTAAACTACATAAAATTTAAAGGAAGAATGAGTTTTGCTCAGAAAACATAATTAGAATTTTTATGTGACTTAGAATACTCTATGATTTTTTCACCATTACCTTTCAACTTTCTAAATTATTTATTTTATAAAACTCAACTAAACTTTTCAAGAATCTATGTGGAAAAAGGAAAAAGGAAAAAAAAAAATAAAAAGTCCTGTGAAAAACATTCTAAGAATCATAATTCCTGTCCTAATTTTTGTCTGTCTCAATATGAATCAACTCCAGATACTTGGCACATACATTCTGAATGAACTTAACAAACTGGACCAGAAAATTCTATATCAAGATCTAAAGCTACATGAGGTATTCCACTAGATTATACTTGACTAGAAAACAGCTAAATTTCATGGTTCATTTGCAGCCGTTACTGATAAAATTATTTGAATGGGAATACTTATACAACTAAATTAAGCTGGTTTACGTCCTTAATGATAGCAGTTCAAGTGTTGGGAAATAGCGCTATTTTCATATTTGGAGGCAACAATGAACAATTTGAATCAAATGGTTTGGACACATGATTACTAAATATGTTAACTGACTATTTAGTAAGAGCAACTGTGATAAAAGAATAATTGATAGGCATTCCAATGGTGTCAATAAAATATTAAAATAAGCTTCCCAAACCAAGGCACCTGCTTCAGAATCAAGTAACCATTCTTCCTCTTTATAAATATGTAGTATTAGTATATTTGCCAACTAATCTATGTACTGCCAGCATGCCAGTAAATGTCAATAAAAGTATGACTCGGGTAAAATTCAGGCAACATGGAAAGCTCTAAAGGTAAATTCACACACAAAGAGAAAAAAAAAGAAAAAGATCTACAATCAAGAGCGTCTTCTTCACTGAAGCATATACATTAAGTCTGGATACATTTTTCCCAACGAGTCAGAAGCATTAAAAGACTCAGGAGAAGAGAGGAAAACTATAAAGCTAAGTAGTGACTGTCATACACAGCAAAGGGAGTTCAAACAAAAAAATTTAGTAGTATGCATGTACCACAAATGGGATTATGTAGCATAAATTGTTATAGTTCAGCTGAGAAGTCAGAAAGTTTTGGTGTATTACAAATTTTATTCCTGCGGCAATTTTTGTCCGTAGCATTTTTAAAATATAGCCAAGACAGAACTAGCCATAGTTATTTAGAACTTTAGCAGCAGGTAACCATGATAAATTATTATGAAGACTTTTGCAGTCATACTCTGTTTGATACCCAGAATATGATAGCCAAGAAACCAAAAACACTTCTCAATGGAAATGTGAAAATTAATGATATCTAGTTTGTCAAAAGTGTGAAAATTTTTCTCTTGAGAAACATGGAAGTTACAATGTTATTCAATCAAGGAATCAATCCTTGTCATTCAATCAAGGAACTGTGAGTTTGTAAAGGCAAATATAAGCCTTTACAAATGTACTGCTCACATCTACACAATGTGAATATTCACCCTGCATTGCCTTCCTTATCTCCCTGGGTGCACTCTCAGCTGATGTGAATCTACATTGCTCTTTGTTGTGTCCAAGTTCTCCTCATTAGATACTCCAGAAACCTCATCAGAAATTCCCAGTGTTATTCCCTGAATGATAGGCAGTGCTGTGGGCATTTTTTTTTATAAGCACTTGTGAAATTTATCCTGATGCAAACATCCAGCACGTTCTCTTTTGCAATGTTGAGTGTCTGTCTAGGGCCTTGGAAGCAAAAAGTGTGAGCCAAACCAGAAAATGCAAGAAGAAAAAAGACTTTCTGTAAGTGGCTGTCAAAAGCTGTGAAAAAGGTAAACCAGGAACAAAATGTAAGGATAAGCCATGATGACTGCAGATATTGGTTGGAAGGATTCTGCTTCCCAAAGTCCTCAATGCTTTATAGAATGATTTTATGCAGCTGGAGCAGAGTTCACCCAAGGGGAGAAGCCATCACAATGCGTGGCTTTCCAACAGTATGCATCAGCTTCCTATTTGCAAGCTAAATATTGCTTATCAATTATTAACATTCAGGAAAAGGTGACTACAGTCTATCCATGATGTTACAGTGAAATTAGATGAGAACTCAAAAAGCACTTAGGATAAATAATAGATGATTAACATGTCATATAAATCAGTGTATCATGTTATTTTAATTTGTTTGCTTTTTCATCTTTTTCTTTCCTTTTTCTTAGTTTTTATCTTACTCATTTTGATAATACCATTCGACTCAATTTTCTTATGTATTAGGAATAACTCCTGTTTTATTTATGGGTTAAGGTAGAGTTCAGTATAGAAGTTAACAAGAAAATTGCTAAGTGTTGTAACACTTTATCATTCTATTGCTGACATTTAAAAGCTAAAGAGCTGTATTAGATCTGCCTTTTCCTTATAGCTACCTGACACAGGACAATTAATAAAAATGTGTGCAATAAATCTACTCACTTAATTAAACACCTACTAATACAGATTGAACTACCATTTAATAACATTTTATCCTTTTAAGAACAGGGTAAGCGATAATAATAACAACAATAATGAATAATTTCACCCAGCCACTCAGAAGAAGTTTATGGCACATTCTTAAAAATACATATTTTTGCATGATTTAATGTAATATTTTATAGATGTTTCCTTATTTCATAGATCTGCCATTTTCTTTTACTTGTCTTCTGTCTTACCTGTCCTATTAATCATAGCTGGTTGTCAATTTGCGCTCTTAGACAATAAAATCCATATGTGACAACCCTGAAAGAAGACTATGCAGTTACCTAATCATGTAAGTGTCTTCTCAGCAGCAAGCAGAGCCCTGGCAACAGTACAGGACAGAACAGCACAGGGTCTGTCAACAGCTTCCAAAATATCCGTCTACTTTGCTATTACAGGTATGCAGAGCTAGAGTCTAACAGTATTTCTGAGATGCTAGGATTTAAAAATTCTCTGCTGCAGCATCTCAGGTGCTTGATTTTAGTGACTGTCGGTAACACATAGCCACAAGTTATGATGCCTACACTATTCCATTCGCAACTTTATAAAGTAAGTGGCTTATGGGAGATTCAGTGCAGGTGATGAACTTGGCCATAGAAGAAAACAAAAGCATTCAACTTGTGAACTATTTTTCTCATTAGGCTCTATAATACTACTGTGTAATTAAAATGTTGCTTTTAGCTAAATATTTCCTAGGAAAACCAAAAAAACCCAAAAAGTGTCAATAATAAAATGTAGACATATCAGTGCTTTTTTTTTTTTTTTTTTTTTTTTTTTTTTGTCATATATGTTTGGTTTTAAATTCAGAAGGGAAAAAAAATCAATTATGTGACAGAAACACTCCATGAAATCTAATTAAAAAAATGCAAAGTCTGTGCCTATCATCAGTGGGGTCCTCAAGCACATTCGATTTTCTGACTGCTGGTAGAATTTTTACTCTTTCTTTCATGAGTTTGTCTTCTATGGATCTGTTCCCACAGTGAGGGGATGATGTTTGATTTCTTCATGATGCTGTACCGTATTAGTGGAGTTATTTATTTGTTTCTTATTGGCAGGATCCAAACAGAAAAGGAATTTCTTGGATGCACTAGATCAAGGTTCAGTTACTACAGTAACTGGTTTTGCACTTCTTTTTCTTGTGAGAACACTCTATTAGATGTTCAAGCTGCATTAATGCCCAAGTTTATTAGTGTATGTGGAAGAAATCTATCACAATCTGACTTTAATCACACTCATGATAGACCACAACAACATGTTGCTTGAGAGAGCCAATTTCATTTATAAAAGATGTTTGTTTATGCATCAATATCATATTTTTGTTGGCATGTTTGTAAAACTTAAAACAATTTTGTCTGAAACATGCCTGAAATAATGAAGAATATAAAACACCTGTAGGACATTTTAAACTAAAAAATGTTGCAAAAATATTAATTTAATGTAAATGAGATGATAGGTATGTAAATCAGTTTAAATGCTACAAACTCCAGGTCTAGCTTTCTAGCTTCATCCAGCTGAGAAACAAGCAAAATTATAAAGGTGTGTTCTAGCTTTCAATGACAAAGAAATTTGGAAAGGATTCATCATTTGCATTAATTAATTAATCCTTAATAACATAAAGCTGAGATGGTATGTGAGGTTCCCATACAGATACTTGAACAGATAGCACCTATCTTATCATCAGTTGACACTTTGACAAACAAAAGCCAGACTATTGAATACAAATGTCTGTATTGGTCCAAACGATACCAAAGTTCAGTTAATTTCTGTCAGATGTGTATTTTGGTGCAAGAAAGGGGTCGTTTTCATAAACATATGAGACATAACAGTGCACAAGCTGGCAAAAAGGAGAATTATTGGAAGTGGACTTTTTGCACACATGCCCTATAGTTTCCAAAATCTTAAACCAAAAGTGTCTTTTCTTTTAATCTCATTCCTACAAGGCTTTACATTAAAATATTAATTGTGTCTAACATGTTCCTCATACGCAATTGGATATCACTTCTCTGATTGGTTTAACTTAGGAAAAGATTAATTAAAGAAGACAGACGAGTGATGTGTGCTGGTCTGAGTTTTGTTTGGAGCAGGGAATATGCAGGTGTTTATGGTGTGTTTGCAACATTTTTTTAACACCACCAAGTTTGTTGTGTCTTGTCCTTCATGACTTCCAATATTCACTTGGAAGATTTATGTTAAATTGGGATAGTTACGTTTAAAAAACTTATGAAACCCCCTCACACGAAAAGCCCCTGTTTTCAGCACTTGATAATCCTGATATGTTTTCATGTTCTAAAGTCACCCAAGCTCCAAATTAATATACATAGGCCATGCTTTCTTTAAAGGAACTTAGCAAATTCATTGACAACATATGTGTCTATTTTAACTATTTATTTTCAAAATTGTTAATTGCTTGTCTTATTTTCTATAAAATTGCTACCACTTGATAATGTTGTGAACTTACATAAACAGTAGATCTAATCATCACTTACAACAAGGCCTTTCTTTCTCTTTTCTAAAGGGACTTTAAAATGAATGCATGCATTAATAATTCACAATTTTAGGCCCCTTTACCAGAATGGAATAAAAACTTTGTATTCAGGAAGATGAGGTTACCTTAAGATATATGTTTCTTTCTTACTAGGGTGTATGTCAAATGTTTAAAATAGATTTATTGTTAACTCCTTAAAGAGGAAGAAGGAATGAGTACTATGTACAGAATGAATGATTATAATTTATATTATTTCAAGGTTGAAAAATCTCACAAGGTTATAAATCTCCATTATCGAGAAGTTAGACCTTCACCTTCTCAAATTACTGTTACATTGACCTAACTTAGAAACATTTTTGCAAGTCAGCATGAAATTTCAGCGCAAAAGGAATAATATTTATCATAGTTAGCACTATATTTTTTTAAAACACTTCATGAGCGCAGGCTAACACTAATTAATCCTTACATTACCCAAAGGGAGAATGATAACTAGGATTTCCATCTTTGAAATGAGGAACCTGATTGTATTTTCATTTATGCTACTGTAAATCATGAAGCTTTCTACTGAAGTGAATGGAATTACACTGCTGGGAAATCAACATGAAAATGGTATCAGATATGGGGGAAATGTTATAAAGGGACTAAGTGCTTTCCTAAAGGAACGTGTCAGCTTCAAAGCTATCCAGAAAAGTTAGTGATTACTGCTTCTTAGCCTAGTACTTTGACTATTACAAAACATTGTCTTGCAGTCAAAAAATTGAGGGTTTTGAAATCAGTAGCATGGCATTTAAGTGCAGCTAAGAGAGATTTTTATTAGACAATAATTTTATGATCTCAGAAGTTCGCATCAGTCCATATTTTTACTTATACATTTTTCAGAACTTATACAGCATTACTAAGAATGCTCAATAGGAATATGTTTATCATGGACTATGGGTGGCTTGGTTATTTCACAGTGTATGTAAACTACAGGTTAAATTCTTCATGAGTAATAATAATAGAATCATAGAATAGTTTAGGTTGGAAAATCCCTTTAAAGGTCATCTAGTCCAACCTCCCTGCACAGAGCAGGGGCATCTTCAACTTGTTCAGGTTGCTCAAAGCCTCGTCCAGCCTGACTTTGACTGTTTTCAGGGATTTGGCATATTTCCAGGTAGATGGAATATTCCTATCTACCACTTCTTTGGGAAAACTGTTCCAGTGTTTCACCAGTCTCATCATAAACATTTTTTTTCTTATATCTAGTCTGAAACTACCCTCTTTTAGTTTAAAACCATTACCCTTTGTCTTATCTCCATAATCATTAAAGAAAAGATCAGAGAGAAAGGTTGGATGGATTGACATTTTTGTTTATTCTTTAAGCTTTGATTGAAGGTGGCTGCTATAAGATTAACGGTCAAAGACATTTGATAGTAGTGAAGACCAATGTTTTGGGGGAGTGGCATTCTCTTTTAGCGAGCTTTTATATTCACTTTTAAAAAAATAATTGGTTTTCAAATTAAGTCAACAGCACAATGGAGAAAGGTTATAACTAAAGTCAAACTGTACAAGGTGAAGGAGTAGATCCATCAAAAATATACACAGGGAATACTTCATCTGTACAAACTTCTGTGGAGATCTATACAAGTATATTTGAAGAGCAAACAAAAAAAAAAAAAAATCCATACAGCCCATTTTAAAATCTACAAAGTCAATTTCACTGAGGTTTTTTTGACTTGTGATACATTCTACAACCAATTGCTGATGTGACCTTGAACAAAACACATGTTCTTAAACTGAGCACATGAATCTATATTTTGGCTACCTACAATGATGAATACAGACTTTGAGAAGTGTTTAATATTTACAGGGTTCTGAATTCAAGAAAGATCCTGAACCACCATCCAGTGATACACTTCAAATACATGCCTGTGGCTCCTGATTCCTTCTTTGGCTCTCTGGTGGAGAGAAGCAGCAGATCTATTTTATGTATCATGAGCTGCCTTATAGTTCATAATGATGCAGCTTTAGTGTAAGTTTGAGATGAACAGACACAAAAAGTCTGTGAAAGAACTGCATTAAAACTTAAGTAACACACCACAGCACACAGGGCATGAACAGACCAGGAGGGATGTAAATAGACTTAGCACTAATATTCTACTTATTAGCTCCTTGAGGGTGTTGAAGATTCAACACCATAAAGGACTACTTGTACTTTCAACATGACTAGCCTATCTTCAACCACTATTTGTAGCAGAGGCACACTAACTTTCATATACACTTTTTGTTTATAGCAAGAACTGTACTTAATCAGCAAGCAGCCTCAGATATGTAATGAGTGGAAAAGAAGAGAGGAGTAAATGCCTCAGACCAGTCCTGTGGATCACATGGCATGTCATTCCCTAGTCCCACGTCTATGTTTTCACTAGAGGATAATTTTAATGATTTATGCTTCATTAAGGATGCAGCAATAAATAGAGCAGTATATGAGATAGCTAAATTATTAACAACCACCATTTCATAGATAAAAAACAAAGCAAAGCAAACATGTACTTTTTCTTTACATCAAACTTCTCAAGCCCAATGTGCATGCTTCATTGGATGAAAACAATATCCATTCTCTTCAGTTTTGTGTTTCCACCAGTTGTCAGTATTAACTGCCTTACTAGAAACTTCCAGAAATTACACCACAGTTTCTACTTTCAGAGAAGTTCCTTTCCCATTCCCAACACATAGACTGTCATATGCTGCATAGCATGATTGGTTTTATCCTGTACAAATTTCAGTTTCCCTTCATTTGAAAATGATCAATGCAAAATCAGAAGATACATGCATGCTTATGGTTGGGAAATTTTATAACATTATAATAAGTTCATATGAACTTTCAATATGAAAGCTCAGTGTGTTTTTTACCTAAATTGTCACCTAATGTGTAATTATTTTTTTTTTCTCAAAAATGTAGGATTTTTGCCATGGGCATAATTCATTACAGATTATTAGGTCTTTTCTGATATTCATTAATGTGTACTGTGCTGTTGAGAGTATGGCCTTTCTCAGACAGTGTGTGATTTTCTTGGTTTAGCTGCTATGGTTATTAATCTTAGAGCAGAAAGAAAAGGGACAATTTAAAGACAGCCTTTAGGACCAAACTAAGTCATCCTTACCATGGTTTCCATGTGGGGAAATCTCAGCCTGATGTACCATTATGGTTTCTAAGAGGGTTAGAAAAATTCATCTTCTGAATGTACTTTCTTTCCCTGTTGTACTTTGCAGCAAATGTATCCCTTGCAGTGGTGCTTGGGCTACTTTTAGATGTGCCAAGTTAGCTATAAGCCTCGCTTAGCTGACTCCTTTCATCTGTACCTCTTTTGTCAACATCTCTGGCAAAATCCCCAGCTGATATGACCTGGCCTGTCTCCATGAAAGTCAATGGGCACCAGCTGAGAATCTGGCTCCCTCAGCAGCTTTGGATGCATAAGTGGAGGCAACTGGAATTTAGCCACTGATTTCATGGATTCTTTTCTGGATTCTTTAACAGCAAGGTAGAAAACACACCAGAAATTTCTTTTGGTTTTTAACTTTAGAGAAAATACTTCTGAATAATCAGGAGAACTGTAGAGTTTTTGCTGCCCACAGAATCAAGCTGCCCACAGAGCCAGGCTGCAGTACATAAACTACATAAAGAGTGTTTATGTGTTTGAGTAAACATGGCCTTAGCTGGGTCCCTCTGCTATGCCAACTAACTGGACATGTTCATCAGATACCGGAACACAAGAAGGTGAAATGGTTATTATCGTTAGAAATCCCTTATTAATAGTATTGTGGAAACCTAGACAGACAATATAGCTTGCAATGATGCCTCTTACAGTTCTATCCATAAGACACAAGATCCAAAAAGCTATTGAACTGGTGCTGCATTTGAGCATGAATATATGGCAGCTATTCACACACAGTATGTGCTATTAAATAGAACAGTTTTTTCTTAAGAAGGCCAGCTAGCTGCTTCTGTACTGTTCAGAGAGCTGCCTATTCAAAAGCTTCCTCCACTCTGCAAATCTCTTGCTACCCAGCGTAGAGTGCATGCAAGCTGCCCTGAACATGGTAACTCCCAGGACAAACTTGAGAAGTGTTTGGCATGCTGCTCAGTTAACCAGGGCCAAAACAGTGTCAGGACTCTAAAAATTCAGCAATATTCACTGCAGTTCCGCGCTTAATTTGCTGGTGAAGTCCAAGCCTAAGGCTCCAAGCCCACCAGAGGTGAAATAATGGAAAGGCATGTGTGGTCACCATTGTGAAGCCAGAGCAAATAACTTTGAAATCATGCATGCTTCTGAACTTTTCTGTCTGTGAACAGGTTTAAATGCTCAAACATCATATGTTTGGCTTAAATATTCTGAAAGCTTGGGGTATCCATTTTATTTGTTTTGTTTTTTTAATTTAGTCCTAAATCCACAACATTAATTCTTAGTCTTTTTTATAGGCTAAAATAACAGTTTTTTATATTTGTTGTTAGCATGAATGCATTTGGTTCCCAGAGTAAACTGAGGGTGTAGAAATCTGATTTCTTGATGGTTTTCACAATCCACTGACACATTAGTTACATCTTTTTCCTGCTTCAAACAGGTCTACAAGTGATTTTTAAAGGGCTAGTAAAAAAAAAAAAAATAAATAAAAAGGCAATTATCTTATCCCCTTTAAAAGAAAATATCTAAGAAACTTTCACCTTTAAAATTACTATTTCATATGTTCAGCCTTCTTTGGACACTTTAAAGTCAAATGCCCTCATTAGTCATTTTATTGGTATATGGCTATTGGAAGACAGCTTTTGAAAAGGTGGTGCTATTCCCAGACCTTGACTTGACAGAGGTTGAAGAGTACTGGCTCTGGTTCTAAAGAAGCAAAATAGCTCCTGGGCTGGATCTTTGCAAGCATCTGAAAATTATATTGGATGCTTGTAAAGAAGCATCTCTGAAAGCCTTTCATTTTTAACCTTTTCTTTTTTTCTGTTTTTCTTTTCTTTTCCTTTTTTTTTTTTTTATTTTTATTTTAAGCTACACATGCAGGTTCTTTCAGGAGCAGGGACATTCAATTCTGCAGAAGGTTTTTTTCCATTATTTACTTGGCTTCAGTATTTTTCCAAGTACCAAGGTACTTTTAGGGTTTTTTTTAAATGAGGAAAAAAACTAATGTTGTCAACATCAATAAATCAACAACCAGGAAGAGTCACTTCCTATCAGGGTTTCAAAAGTGTTTCATGGTTTTCCGATCTCCTGTCTGTACTAATCATCTCTGATGTTTCGCATATGCATGGTATATGATGCCAGGTTTTAAAACATAGCTGAGGAAGGAAGAAACGAAGGAGAGGTAAGAAGGCGAGAAGAAAGAAAGGAAAAGGCAGGAAGGCAGGTGGGCAGGCTGAGTTATCTCTTTATAACTACATAACATGTTCATTATCTGTTTATACCTACGTCCTATTACATGTGGTGGTGGACTGGATCTCTCAGAGGTCAAACAATATCAGACACAGCTGAATAGCGAAGATAGATACAGACATATATGTGAACAAATGAGGAAAAGCAACTACCTTATTTTTTGCACATAAGTGTATGTGCGAGAGTATTTGCATAAATACATAAAATAGTCATGCAGCAGTCAATATGGCAATATTGTTATTTGTATTCAGATCAATATGTAAACAAAAAATTAACAAACATGATATATCCTACTGTGGATGCTGGAAGGCTACTCCAAATACTGCTGCCATCTGCAATACAGTTGCTCAAAAGTGTCCTCTTTTCACTAGGAAGGGGAAGTTTTCCTAGCTGCTCATAAAATCACCTGAGGTTCATCTTCATTTCAGCAGTTAATTTAGCTTTTATATGTTATTAGAATTAGGTTGGGTCTTTTGTTTACAGAATTAAATGACTTTCTTAACAGGTTTGCAGCCTTGCATGCATGTTTTAATTGTGAGTGTTGCAAGGATATGGCAACACAGCAACCATTTTCATTTTATCTTTCCCTTTCATTGCAGTCAGCATTGCTTTAATCAAGCATTCAGTGTCTAGTTGCTCTCTTTCCAGCTTATTTTGATTTTCATTTCAGACAGGGTTAAGGATAATTTGTGTAATGTGATGTTTGGTATTTTTCTTGGTGCTTGAATAGGAAGAATGTGTGAATACACCAGCATTTTTAAGGTGATTTCTGACTCTGGAGATTTTAGGGAAAGCTTGAATACTGAAGACAAAAAACGTCATTTTCTTTGTGATCACTGAAATTTCATGACTTCGGGTAGATGAAAGGATCTGTTACTGCCTGTCAGATGCTTGAAGCTCTTGACGTTGCCCTTGTTCCACAACCTTGTCACCTCATTCTGTTATTAAAAATGGTCATTGATACCTGTAAATCTTTTTGCTTTTGGGATATATGCTGATTTGCATACTGATCTGTAGGAATCCAGGTAAACACACAGAACATCATGAGAATGAGGCTTCTGTTAGAAACAAACCTGGTTTCCCTCCGCCCTGTCTGTACACAGCCATCCAGCTAAACTGCAGTAGAGCTGGGGGTGTCAAGGAATGACCAGATGAAAGACCCCTCTGAAACCAGAGCATGGTGTTGAATGGGGCACCAGCAAGCAGCCCTGCAGCCTGCCTGCCTCCCTGCGTATACTGGAACAGAGCTGAAGCACAGCCTCCCCAGGGTCTGGGAAATGTTTCTGAGGGTCACCCTTCGGGAAAGCTTTCTGAATCACCAGCTTGTCTGCTCTGTACCACCTCCTCCAGGTTGTCTGGTGATTATTGCCCAGCCTCAAGCCCCTCTGGTAGTCATCCTGCAGAATGCTTTCTGGAATCTTAACAACCACACATCATGTTTATAGAGTATTAATGTCACCACTTACCTTAAGACACTTTCTGAGGAATTTATGTCTCGATGCTCAGCTAAAAATATCCACAAAGCTGTCTGCAGGTGGAGTAAATTGGCACCGCTTTGCTGGGCTCAGTGAGGCCAAGCCAATTCCAGTTGCAGTGGTGCTTAAGTAGTAATTTTAAAGCAGTTCAGACTGTTTAGCAAACTGTAGCTAATATTGTTCAGATGCCATAGTATTAAAAGTAGAGTGAAAGTGGAGAAATAAATAGAGAGAGACATGTTTTCATGTAATCTATATACCAGTTCCCAAAAGGTCTCTTTCATAGTGGTGTCACTTGAAGTGATGAACACCAGCAGCTAATCCACTCAGGTCACACCAAAATAAAACTGATGGAAGAAAGAATTAAGGCAATATGTGAAGATGTAGAAATAACATCTATGAACATTTTAATGGTGTCCTGTTACTGCCAAAGAGGTAATATATGAAAAGCAGCTTTAATGTAATGCAGGAGGTTACAAGTGATCAAAAATAATCAGTTGGGATTTTGCCACTGGCCTCCATGGGAGAAGGATCAAGGCCTCAGAGAGCTGTTTAGTTGGCATTTAACTTTTAACAGCTGAGATAAATTTATTATTCACACGCATTACAGCACTAATTTTGAAACATTAACAAACAGCACAAGAGAGGAAGTATTTGGTTTCTGTGGGACACAATGAGAAGTGTTATACAGATAATTGTAGAAATTAGCTAAGTCTACTATACTTCCAGCATATGACATGACTGAAACATATATCTGTTCTAGTATGTCATATTTTTTCCCTTCTTAAAAGAATTGTTGAACCTGATGAGGAACAGCTTGCATCGGGTCCCACTGATTTAATTTGTACATACTGTAATTTACTAGGCTGCAGTAAAAACAGTCATTTTGTGAGGCTATCATAAGCTCATTAGAAGCGTACTGGGAAAGCTTAATGGCTTACAACCCACAGCTTTATGCATCCATTTTACAGAGATCCCTTCCCAACAGAGCCTGACGCATGGTCTTCTATGCTGTTGGCAGTACAGTAGTTTTCACACACACCCCAGAAAATTAGTGGTATTTGTGAATAACAAAATTAAAGACAAAGCCAACATTTCAGGAGTACTTGAAGTGCTGCTGGGACAAGGAAAATCGTATGTATTGTTAACCATGGTGAGGCTGGTTAGCTGTTAAGTATTATATAGTGTAACTAATCAAAAGCTCTAACATCCCAGACAATGGAACAGAAATAATTACTCTCCCAGAGCTACTATTGTTTCATGTTCAGCCTTCTCGGGACTAATAGAGGGTTTAAATTTAAATTGTGTTAAGAAAATGTCAGTATTACAAAGAACTACAGCATTCGATTGCTCTGAACACAGCATCAGGTAAACTACATAATGGATTTAAACATAATGGGCCAATGGAGAGTGAAGTACAAACTCCTTTTCCATCTCCTTCTACATTTGCTCTTTTTATTTGCCTCTAATGATTCAAGATGCAAAATAATAAAGGCACTTTGCCAAAAAGAAGAAAAAATAATGGAAGAAAGAAAGGTAGAGGGAGAGAGAAAACGCAGAGTATTCTGCATTCAATTAACTGAATTTAGAGGTGGGTAGATTTTAGCATCAAGTGGGCTGATGCAGTGAGGTAGCCCCTCAGCTGGGTAAGAAGGAAAAAAATCATCAAGAGAGCT
>JBCJKH010039448.1:0-13491 GCA_039877255.1 Loriculus beryllinus
CCAAGAGCAAGGCATGCTCAAAATCTGCATAGTATATAAGCTAATCATCATGGTCATGTAAAAGGGTTTTTTTACTGTTTGCATTTTGCTGCCCCATCAATGCACACCTCTGAGTCACTCAGGATTTTGAAGAGGCTTGGGTTGCTTTGGGTTTTTTTCTGGTTTCACTTTCAATTACAGCGAGTTCTCCTGTTAGGATATTATATAGAAGCAGGTAGAGGAAAACAAAAAAAACCCACTTAATACCACCATCACTGCAAGAAACTAAGGCAATTTTGGTCCACTTAATTTCAAATTTTGTTTTTCCAGTAACTGTCTGAGCCAGCAAATATTTGACAAATTAGTTCTGGTGGTCTTTTCAATGAATCCATACAAAAGAGGGTCTTTTGACACTAAATATTCCTCGATTTCTGCCCAATTTTTTCCATTGCATTTTTCTGATTCTGAATTTTGTGTACAATTAATATTGTACCTCTAGATAATAGTACCTCTAGGTATTTTTTTGAAATAAATTAATATATAATCAAATATAATACTTTTGATCTTCAGCAAGAAGTCTACATTGATCTATGTAGACTATGTTCCCATCTACCTCTCAAAAAACACAGTGTGTGAGCCAGGCAGTAGCAATGGGTGAGCAGACACAGGTGAGCAGGCACCTATACTGCCAGAATAGTCTGCTGTCACGTAAAATTAGGATGCTTTACAGGACCTAAAAACATGGGTAAGAAAGCAGTTTAAACATTCAAAGCTATCATCATCTAAAAAAATCAACCCAGCAGTATGGCCCAACTTGCCTCAGAAGACTCAGGAGACAAGCATCACTAAAGCAGCTAATTCAAAATGCTATGTAAGAGGAACTGAAAAATTATGCCTATGTAGCATAAAGCAAAACCAAACATTTTGTTTTCTACAAGTAATGGAAAACTACAGTTATTCTCTCAGTGCTCTTTCCACCAATGAGTCAGCCACCAGACAGCATATGCTGATCCCATAATTTGATACAACATCTCCTTTGGAAGTAAAGAGAAAGCAGGAGTACATTTTTTTCAAAGAAGAATAATTTGCTAACGTTCGTTTCTTTCTGACCTTACACAAGAATACAAAAACGTCTGGAGCATTCACACTTTTGTAGCTGCAACAGTCAAAGATATAGTGAGAGGAAATTTACAGGAAAAGGCATTATTTTGTTAGACAAGTTGATGCAAATTGACAGAAGTCTGCAAGCACTCAAGTCTCCTGCAATTTTGTTTGGCTTTTTTTCTGAGCTAATAAAATGCGCTATCCCTCACTCTGGTTTGCTTAATATGCATGCGAAGAACTGAAATCCAAGCCTTTGGTAGATCATTTGCGAGTGACATCAAAAGGCTCTCCCAAAATTCTGGAGAGATGGATATCAAATGGATACATTCTTCTACACTGAAAAATAAACAAGATGTTTGGATTGGAAAACAAAGAGTTAATCTGAGTAAGGAATGTCTTAATATAATACAACATAACAAAAGCATTAAAGTATGGAAGTCTCAGAAATTACTGGCATCCAAAAGATATACAAATGAACATAAATAGTAGAGGTAACAGCCCAAGAAATTAATCTTTTTCAAATTATCTGCATGCTTCCAATAATAATTTAAATTCAAGAGATTTCCAAATGACCCATTCATCTGCCATATATTCAGACAACTTTTATACTGTTTTAATCATAAGAACAAAGGTATACAAAAGCAATTGAGACATCCATTTCAAAGGTTTAGGATTTTTGTGTTATTTTTAACTAACAGAGAAAAAAGATTCACCATATAAAATCATCTTTATCCATTTTGGGTAATTTCACCAAGTTTTTATTCTCTGATTAAAATAAAAGCATTCAGACTTCTCAGGGGCTCCATCAGAGGCAACACTAAACCTACCATTTATTCCTTTTCAGTATTTTGCAACTTATTCACAATCATGTAACTTGCAGGTGTCTGATAACTGAAGATTTATGCACCTGTTATCATCATGAGAATGCCCATGATAATAGCAGAAGTTTAAACTCTAAACCTCACATCCAAAGGCCAAATCCACCACTTGATACGCAGATCCAGAAGTTCTAGATTAAAATTCTGTGGCTGTCACAGATGATGTGGTCAGATGCTTGAGCACCCATTTCATGATTTGTATCCTCCCCAGAGGGCAACTTGTCTGCAAGGAAGGATGCACTTTCTCCACCCTCCCCTGGTTTTCCACTCAGACATCAACTTGTAGTTAACAGAAGAGCATCACAGATGGTGCATAGTAAAAAGCTGCCAAAAAAACCAACAAAGGGAGCAAACAGCTCTGCATGTCCAAGGAGGAAAGAGTAAGAAAAACATGTGCACTAAAACGATGTACTGTGTAAAGTAATACAACTCTAAGGACAGTCAGGCTCTGGAGCATTAAGGGTTGCAACCCATCACAGGAAGGGGTTTTTTGGTTGGCTGGTTTAAGGAGCAGCTACACATTTACCAGCTGGGAGCAGTTTTAGTGTTTTGGAGCGAAAGGGTGAATTAGAATGAGCTTCTAACAAAGCGACCAGACACGTTTTTTAAATTCTTTTTAAATCCACAAATCAGAATGATGCAGCGGGATGATGAAGCACATCTGTGAAATAAGACTGTGCTTACCTAACTGTGCTTCTCCTACTACAGCCAAACATTTTAATTAGGCTGCAATAACTGCCTAGTGCCACCCTCCAGCTGTAGCTCCCCCAGAGCTCACATACAGAATTACCAAATCTACATGCAAGTCTTTTCCTTATCTTTTTCAAGACTTTAACTTCTGGGAACTACCAGAAAACCATAATGAGATTAATTAAACAGGTAATTTTTAAGGGACCTTGATGATCCTTTGATGCTCCAATTATGAAATAATTGAATACATTATTTTTTTTTACAGGGTTTTTTCCACACTGTAATGCTATGCTGTGTGAATGCAATATTATTCCTGTCTATAGAGCCCAATTTCTTTGAAACAAGAGAGGAACACACTCACCACAAGCAGGGACAGCAGACTTCTACATGGGTTCTGTCTTTAAACATTCAAAAGAGGAGTCAGATTTGTGCTGTACAGCAAGGTGCTCATGGAATGAACAGAAACTGCGCTGTGCTTCCAGATGACACCAGAGACCCTGCGAGCCTTCAGGTCTGGTCCTTTCCAGGGAGGTCGGCAGTGCAGTCAAAAGGAAGGATTTGTCTCAGCATCATCACTAAGAGCATGCTCAGACCTATGTGACACCTGGCTATGTTGGCTCACAAATGAGAAAGGCCCTAGTTCTGGGCCTGAAGCCCAACCTTCACCAAGCACTAGAATAACTCTGACCTGCTGCCAAAGTCCCAGTGCCCAGATCAGACTTCACTTCCTGAGGGCATGGAGAAGCAGAGCTTGAGATACACAAGGACCTCTGAAGTTAAAGGAGAAGCTACTTCAGGAATTCAGGCAGCAGCTGAGTGGGATTTTCACAATCACAGCGTTGGGTGCAAATACCAAAATCCTTTTCTCATCTATCCTTTATTTATACACAAGAGAACGAGTTTATACAAGTGATTGTCATAGCTGACTAAACAAAACAACGTCTTGCTAGGTATGTAATTAATACTCTTACTACTCTGATGAATCAACCTCTCTTATACAAAGCACAAACACGCTTCACCATTGTTTATTCTGCAGAGCAGGCTACACTGTTTGAATGGTCCATTTAAATGGAAATCAAGCGTATTCACCTACAATTTGAAATTGCATCCAAATAATTCAAACACTTCCCACACACACACCTCTAGTTCCACAAACAACTGTGAAACACGCATGTCGAGTACTTTCTATTTGCTTGCAGAGGCCAGGTTGTCATCTAACATGGGCATTTTCAACACATGAGCCATTCTTCAAACTTTTCATTGCCAGGGACAAATCAGGATGCTTGTAGGTGTAGCTGAAACAGCAGAGGAGCCTTCACAAACACTTCCACCGATGGTTAAAGTTACTCAGCAAAACAGAAGTAAAAACTTCTCAGAACAGCCGTGAGATTAAGAAAATATTCCAGTCCATGTCATGGTAGGAAGAAAAGAGCATAACGGAGACAAAGGGTAGGAAGAACCTGTGTATCAGAGGCTTATGAACCAAGAGTTGGAAGCCACAGTACAACAAAGCACTCTCAGCACAAACAAAAAGTAGTTGGATCATTGCAGGTAATGAAAGACAAATGCATCATGCTTCCTTCTATTCTCCCATTAAAAATTACTCTGAGAATACCTGCATAAATTTGGCAATAAAATGTTTGCTGTGGTTATTGCAGCCATCAGATATTACTAGGTCAGGGAGGAGAGATAGCTCTCTCTAAATTGCTATGATGTCCAAATCCACAAAATACTTTAGAAAACTGCCTACAGTGAATATTTCCAAGCACCTTAAACAGTTTCTGTAGGAGTAGCCACAGAAATCACCACTTTGCTGTCTAACAGCATCCTGGTAAGTTAGATTTATATAGGAAATTGCAAGTCAACATGAGCAACCCCATGTATTTCTGCCCTTTCCTTCTACCAATCATGATTTAGGAACCTTTTTCATGGAGAGTAGACACTTGCATTTATAGTAAGGTCATAAAATAAAAGAAATATGGGCTTTAAAGTTACTCCGTCTCTGACTTAGGCATGTCTCTTCACAAATATGTTGCACCAATGAGCATTTTCTCCAAAGCTGCCTACAAAGCCTCATCATCAGCACAGCAAGCAACCCAGTTACAGGAGCAGCTCTGCACAGATGGAGTGGCTGAAGTACCAAGTCTTGACATGTTTTATGAGTTAATTTGGTGTTATTTAGTGCACTGCATGGCCACACTAAATCTTCACATCCTTTTTACTACTTTAAGTAATGCTTTAACTTTTTGGTAGCTACACAAACTGGTGTTACTCCTTTTACATTTGTTTGTTTAGTACCCAAGGCAGCTGAAGAGTACGTTCTTTGCTAGAGGATGAGCGAGCCAACATGAAATTGTGAAGCTCTATTTTTTTCAAGGCACTTTTTCCAATCAAATACAGACAAGACAGCAGGAAATAAGGGGGGGGGGGGGAATATATCAACCCCCCCAAATCCATTAAGTGTTCTCTTTAGAGATTGCTGTTTTATTTGATAATGAGATTAATAGCTTTTCCATAGAGGATACAGCACCCCTAGTCACTCAATGCCAATACAAACGGAGGAAAAGCTGAGGAACTCCTGAAGCTTCACCTGCCTTTTTCTTTTCTGAAAATACCAAGATCATTTTCTCCTGAAATTCTGTAGTCTCCTGAAATAAAATCTATACTTTAAGAGGTACATGAATTAGTATATGATAATCAGCCAGTAAGGAAATAAATCACAGTAGGTGTTATTTCAGATTGTCTTATCAGAACATTAAATATCAAATAGTACAGCTACATAATGTACAAAAGTTGGTCATCAAGAGAAATTCTCAATAAATCATAGAAATCAAGATAACACTCAATGAATCACAGAAAATGTTCTTAGGTGTGAACTAGCAAAATCTATAAATACTAAAACACATCTCTGGGATTTAACTATGCTGTTTGAAATTCTGAGTTGAAGTGCTTCCTTAGCCAGGTAGTATTAGATTGACTGACTAGTGGGTGGACACAAAGGTCCACCTAGCATGTTACCAGCTGCCATTCCATGAGTGGCAGGCAGCTAACATAGCACTCAAGGGAGTTTTCCACCCATCCATTCTTAATAAAATTATGTCGTGATGTTCTGAATTGAGCACTCTTCATTTTTAGCTCCACTAATTAACACTATAACTATGAAGTTCATCCTGGGGAAAAAAAAACCTACCCAAAACACCAGTTTACAGACTGTAAGAAACTCGTGATGTCACTGGCATTTGCTCCATTAGACATACTATATGAGTCTATCTTTTTTTCCCCTTTTCTAATTTATTAGCAGGAGTTATTACACTTGAATAAACTTAATAGAACAATTTCACTGTTCTGTTGCTAGCAACAAAACTAGATTATTGCTGTTCAGTGGCATTGGTCTTATACCAGGAAATCATGGGCTCCTGCATCAAATACAGCACATCCTGCATTCAGCAAAAGTGGATTTTATAGTCTACAGAAGGTTATTGTTAAAAAGTGGGTAGGTATTTCCTGATATTCAGGGGTAGCAATGGAAGAGGGCATCATGAATACGTGTTGTTCATTTTACCCACTTGAAACGCAGGCAGAACCCTTACCCTTACTTTTCTCCCCGCCTCCACAAGAGGCATCTTGTACTCAACATTCTGCCTTGGATCCCTGTTCCCTAAAGTGGTACAATTAACAAAAACAGGGTACAAGAAAAACAGCAGAAACTTCAACTCTTCTTTTAAAAGCTTTTGAAAAGATCATTGTCTCTAGAAATTAACTGAAGCTACCAGATGTGGACAAGAGGAAAGTTCAGCCTGAACCTATACAATAACAGTGATTGCCCTGGGAACTTCTTCTCCTTGTGGTCAAAATCCTCTAGTTCAAAATAAACTCACAATAATCTAAACCAAGAACAGAACAATGATTGGTTTTCAGATAAATATTATCTTCAAAACACAAGTCTGCCTTTTTTGCATTTGTGACTGCTTGTTGAGATGAAAAAGAAATGCTGATATCTAAATAACATATTAATTTAGAAAAAAGTAAAAATCACCCAACCCCTCAATTACAGTGCAGGTGATGAAACCCTAGCAAAATTCAGTCCTACAGACCCAAGTTATGATTGGAGCTTCTACTTTAAACTTTTTTATGTTTGATATTCTTGACTTTGGGGAATTAAAAGAAAAAGAAACAAACATGAAACCAGCATTTGCAAGTGCAGAAATTTATCTGTCACATCAGATATTAATAGTTATTAACAGTTAAAACATGCAAATTCAGAAAAAAATTGGCAAATACATTCATGTATATAAAACATCCTTGAAAAGTCACCCAAGCAGCTCCATTTGCAACCGTTATGCTCCCACACATAAAATATTCTCCAATTAAAGTAACGAGCAGCACCCCTATGATATTTCACATTTTCTTTTCAAGTCCACCCCACAGTCAGCTGAAGCCTGTGACCATGGAGGTTTGCCTACAATATTAGTAGCCATGGGAGCAATTCCCCCTGCACAGCCACATTCAGGGGGAGTCTTTATCATTTGCACTTCGACTGGAGATGTAAATCCCATCCTTTTATTTTTTGGACTGAGTGAACATTATTTTTATAAGCATAAAAAGAGACCAAACTAATTTACTGGAGCTCATCCCATGCTACCAAGAAGACTAAGCTGTAAATACATGCATTAAATGGGTTTATCAGAGCTTAGGAGAAGTTAAGCAAACCTAAGAATTTAAGCTACTACGAGATTCCTAGGCAGTATCTAGCAATAAAAACAGACAACACCAAAAGTCTCCAAAAACTGGCTGTTGCCTTGGAGTAGTTCAGCTGCAGACCCCAGTGCCCTGGAATTTAACTGCTGGCTCCTGCTCCAAATGCTTGGCTGCCATCACCTGTGCCAGATTTCAGCTCCTGCTCTGAGTTGCTGCTGCTGGTACAGAGATCCACCATGACGGGGACATCTCCACCTGTGGGGATGTCACTAGGGCATCTTTTTCTTTGTATACAATGCTGTTTCAATCAGGCATCCACCTTCTTGATGTGACATCAAAGCACACAGTGAAAAGGTAATTTCTATACCACTATATCACGAAGATTGTTTAGTAACTTATATGTGCTTAAATCAGGGCCATGCATACTATGAAGACATACGCATTTACTGAGCTCAACGTAAGGGATGCAATAGCCACATATCTTCATTAAAGAAAGTAATTAAAACACCTCTTAACTGAACAACTACATTTTGTTTTTCCTTTTTGCTTAGTAGAAAGCACAAGACTTAGATTTCCTAGTCAAAGTGCTGTGTATATAGAAAACTAAAACTTTTGCCCTTCTCTTTATAGTTGCTCATTATTATTTCTGTAGTATTTTTAGAAGTCTGAATGAAAGAACACTGTCAGTACCAAACCTGTAAAGAATTATCAAAAATATGTACAATTATGAACAAATTACTTGGGGAGATTCATAATGGTTATGAAATGTTTACAAAGAAAATATCAACAAATATTAAGTTCCAGAAATAGAGAAAACAAGCTGCATCTTTAAAAGAAGAAATCTAATCTCTTCTAACACTGCCGTCAGAGAATATATGAAATCAAGTGCTTTGTGCTGTGGAATTAAAGTCTATTTTGCAAACTTGCAGTCCTCACGCAGAAAGCTGTTTCCATCTCCCATGACCCTGAAATGCCATTAAGTCCCAACTGAGCTGCCACCATGTCAGCAGGATCAGCCACACTGCACCATAACACAGTGAGAGAAGGATTGATGCAGTTTCTTCAGGTAACTGCAGGAAAAGTTTGGGAAAGCAGAATCTAAGTGGGTCAGAGCAGGAGCTAAACTCCACAGGGAGTGGAGTTTCACCTAGCTGAATCTCTGAGGCAAAGCAAAAACATTTTTTCATTTCCATTCTGTTTCTTCATCATTCTGTTAATTTTCATTTCATTTACAAACATTTTCCAGGATGGCACCCAGGCTGGAGAAGGCTCCCAGCAGTTCAAAGCTGGGCAGTACCAAGCAATCACATCCTGCAAATAGAGGCCTCATGCTGGAGATGCCAGCCTAAGGCTCTTAGGGGTGTGTGCATCCCTGCCCAGCAGCGCCAACATAGGGAGGGACCAATCCACACTGCCAGACACTGTACCTGGGGAGACAATACCACCCTAGCATGGTCTTCACATGCAGGAGAACCAACTGCAGGGCCTGCACTTGCAACCCCATGGTCACATCATCTTCCGTCTGCAGAGCTTTGAACAAGGAGAGCGAGGCGATGACAGCACTGCCACGCTGCTGCTAGACAGAGCAGATGCTTGTACATCTTCATCAAGTCCAACCACAGCCTCAACGCCAGAATTATGTGTTTGAAGAGATACAGAAATCAGCTGTTGAAGGGACAACCGAGCACACAAACTGGTGTTTGAAATAGTCAAAATTATGCAAACAAACCAACCTGAAGTGTTGCTTCCACTAATAAAATCGTGCCAAGATGTACAGCTCAGCAAATTAGCTTGCTTTAGGGAGGTTGTTAACTCAACCTAGTTTTAACAAAATAATGTCACAAGAGGAGAATACAAAAATAGATCCTTTGAGACTGCAGAGGTATCCCAGTGATTCATGTGAACAGCTTTAAAGACACTAACCTTTAACCAAGTTGCATGCTTTCTTTCGTGCAGCACCCTAAATCACAGCGAGGAAAAGACTACTAATGGGTTTTTAAGCTTTACTCTAAGAAAGCTAAAGTGAATATTTTTTAAATCTATATTAATTACAGCCCAAAACCATGCATATAAAAACGTATTATAAAGAATCTAAAACTCTTCAGAGGTAAATCACATGTGATAAGAGAGTGCTTCTAATTAGTTTTAATTAGAAATCTGCAGCAAATTTCGCTGAATTATTTAAATTTATCTTGAAAGATACTCAATTCTTAGGGAAGAAAAAAAAAAGAGAATAAAAAAAGTATTTCACTCTGCATTTATTCTGCTCTCTCTTCTCAGCAACAAAGATATCTGATCAAAGGATATTTTCCTTAAATTGCCTCTTACAAAATGCTGAGACATTTCTCAGATGAGAGCATAGGGCATGCACAACAGTGCACACAGTGCGTAACAGTGCACACTGCTGAGATTCATAAGATGCAATGCTGAATAATTTACTTTAGGAAGGCACATCTAATTCTAGTCCAAAATTAAAAGAGAAATATGAAATGATACTATGTGTGTAAACTCAGCCCTACAACTGTATTTAATTTCAGCAATTAGCAAAGCCTAGTGTAGAAAGGCTCAATTCAGTCATAAAGTTCAAAGCATGGGTCATTACATTAGCAGATTCTGAGGATGAAATGGTGCCAAGTGATTGTTGTCATGAAGATAAATGCACAGATTTAAAAGGAGCATGGGCTTGGATGTCGCATCAAATAACCACACTAGGGACAACCACCATGAGAATCATTCTGCCTGCGTCCTCTTCGCCGTCACACCACCAAACCTGACATTGCACATGAAAGGTGACAGAGCACACACAGTAGCAAGTCTCGACTTACACTCACAGGTCGCATGGAGAAAGAATGAAAAGGAGAGACTCTCCATGTGGAAAAGCAGTGGGCTAGCTGAAGACTAGATTATGTAGTTATGATATATGACCTTATTTATGAGCCCATATATACATGGGCCTGAAAACCCCATCAGGGAGCAGACCACAGAAATCCTTCAGGCACCATTGAGGGTAGATTCGCAAAAGCCAATACAGTGTGTAAGTTGGCATTTTTGTGTAAGCCATGCGCAGAAAAATGCTTTTTAATATCACTACGGATATAAGTGCACACGTGCAATTCTTCCACTTAAGCTCCTTAATATTGCGAGACGTCACATCAAAAAAATAGTGTTTTAATTTGCCTGTAGAAAATCTCACCTACTACCAACAGCCATTAACACTATTTTGCCTCGTCTTTCAACAGTAGCATCTCAATGCCAGCTGTAGAGGCTAAATGTACGTTAGTGTTATGATTAGAGAGACAGAGTGGATTAGAAACAAATCCCCTAATCGATCCCAATTACCAGATATTAGTGCAATTCACAGAGCGGTTTCAGTGAACACCAGCTAGACTTCCTTAAGAGGAAATTAAATTAAGAACTTAATTCCAAAAGTGCTAAAATATAGATTAGCTTGGACCATATTAAAGCATATAGATAGACTAAGAATTGCACTTGGAGCTTTTCTGACAGCTTTGAAATATACCTGTATCTTGATCCTGGGGCCAAACTGTATGTACTCTGTAGAAAAGCCCTACTCTGCATGCTGTGTGATATGTACTCCTGAATTTAATCTATTAATACTCTCCTGTGCTGTGTGACCCACATCAATATTCAAAGCTTCCCAGTACAGCAGAAATCGCCTGTGAGAGGTCTGAGTCTCCATTCGTCCTGGCTTCCCTGTATCTGATGGGAATTCAGACCTGCTCCTAGGTACGTCAGCTTCAAGGCAGAGGAGTAGGTTACCTTCAGGCTGCAGCCTTTGAGCAGATGAGCTATCTGCATGAAATTTCACTGAGACAGTCAGTGCTAAAAGCACCCCTTCTTTCTTTATATGAGCGTATGCAAATACCAGTGGTTTACTGTATTCATAACCCAGAGTGCTGTGTCCTCTTACGGAGAGACAGGCTACTGCAAGGAGATCCATGCAGAATTGCACTCGGGTGTCTTTCCAAAGCAGCAGCTGACATCAAACACCCCTCTAACATTGTGAAGAGGGTGATATTGATGTGAATATCCATGTTTGCCTGCGCACCTCTGACTTGACAGGGTTTAGTTAATTCTTTGTGCAGTGTGTGTGCAAGAGTTCTTCTCCAATCCCTCTGTGCCACTAAAACCTGCAAAGGCAGCAAAGGTGATCTGCTCTGAATTGCCCTGCAGCTTTCAAAAGCATCTTATTTTTGTTTTCCCTCTATTTTCTTTCAAATGGTCTGACCCCTGATGAGTGAAACACCTGGTTTCTACTCCTGCAGTACAGGAGTGAGAGAAGGACAGTCTTAAAGTGCCTCAGTTACATTTCAGAGCTCTTTGCTGATGACATCCGCAAGCAGAGAACAGTTTCAGGAATTATGTGTATATAAACCTATGTAAACAAATTAAATGCATTATCAGATTCATACATACTCTTTTTAAAAAAACTAGCTATTTAATCCAAAAATTAAAGATTACCTACATGGCCTCCACACCACTCAGCAATGTGGAATTAAACTATTAGGGCAGAAAATTGTACATCATTTCCCCAAATTCAAGTGCTGTTTCATGAAGGTTTTGGAGCATCCGCAGGCTGAAACCTCCACGTGAAAACTGGTTTGGTGCCAGAAGAACATTTAACTCTGTGCCAGACCCATCATCGCAATCAGTACCTTAAAATTATCTCCATTTCAGAGGGTAATTGAACATGAAAACACAACCTTAAAATCTAAATGGGGCAAAATGTATTCCTGTTGGGCAGGCCTCAGTCAAGCCAGTTCTGACATTTTCTCAAGTGAAGTGCCACTTCATCTGTCTGTCAACTCTGAAGTTCATCTCACAGGCTATGTTAAACACAAGTAATAAGTATTGTCCTGCTCCCATGACCTATTTTAAAAAGCAACAATTCTTAAAGATTTTTTAATCCTAAGGGTCAGCCACCAGTCAATTATTCTTTATTACAGTGGATTCTGACCTTTCTTGTCACTTTACAATTTCTGTACTTAAATAAATCTAAATATTTTCCTAATTACTATTTGCAACAGGAATTTTATAATTAGTTAGATAATTGCTTTAAAATATACAATTGCATTTTCATAATGTATTCATTACTGTCTTAATATAGTATTCTTGAAACATAACATTTTCCATTGAGAACATATTTCTATATTAGTTTCCACAAGACAGTTTTAAAACTAAATTAATATTCTATTTACTATATAAAAAAAACCTATTTCCCATTAAATCTGAATTAATAATTTGTAATGAGTAACTTATTTAATTTAGTGTCCATCCCCCCCTCCCAATTATCCTTAGATGGCAGAAATTAGCTTTGTTCATCACTTAAGGTAATTCAAAGTTCACGTGCAAGTCTTGAAAACTAAATTATGAATAGTTCAAAATATTCAAGATATAATCTAGCTATTTTATGAAATTTTTAATAATAAAACTGTTGAAACAAAAATTTTGAAAGTTCATAAACAATCAACAACTCTTAGAATTAGCCTATAAAAGATCACTTTGAAACTGTTTGCTCTATCCCAGTTTTTCTAGTGTACAGGATACAGCAGAAGAAAAAACAGCTATAGTTATATTTTAAAGATGGAACTGTGAAATGGGTCCCATCTGACCAGCCATGACCACTGTATTCTTGGTTTTGTTTTGTTTCTGAAGTAGGAGACAATGAGTGAAATTCAATTATTCTTCAAAGTCTTCAGTTTCCTAGTGAGCAATAAAAAGCCACACATCTGGGATTCACAAATCTCATTTGTAAAGGATTTTCACTGAAAAGCAGGATTTTAGGAAATTAGTCCTTTGTACAAGAACAACTCACAAAAAATGCCATCTTTCCCATTTCAGAATGCTTTGGTAAGGACATTTTAATCTACTTCACTCTCATTATGCAAGCGGCATACTTCAAGCATTGCTAATCTTCTGGTAACAGGTTTGCGGCAGCAGTAACGGTGGGGATTGCTTAGTTTCATACACTGGTCAATGTACTATGGGGAAGTTGTCAGTGGTGCCTACAGCAGGGTCAAGACTTACTAAACCCTCCAGAAGATATTTTTTAAACCATACGCCTTACTCACACCTAGATTTTGCTGGTTTTGCCTTTCCCACCAAGACAGTAATGCAAACA
>JBCJKH010039450.1:0-16469 GCA_039877255.1 Loriculus beryllinus
GTTTAGTGTGAGGTGTCCCTGCTTATGGCAGGGGAGTTGGAACTAGATGATCTTAAGGTCCTTTCCAACCCTAACTAACTACTCTATGATTCTGTGATTGGCATGACCACTGTTCACTTGTGGGTAGATACATTCTCTACTTAAGGTGTATTTTTTCAAAACCTGCAACTTAAGTAGGCACCACTATTGTCAGCTCGATGCCAGTATTGTTTTATAGGCAGCAAATGTAAGAACTGCAGCTTCACCTTTCACTAGACTCCAGCACTGAATTATTTACAAAAGAACTAGAGCTGAATGGGCTGCTGTAGCTTTGAGGCTTCCTCCAGAAGTTACAAGATAACAGTCTCTAGACTAAGCAACACCTCCAACTTCCATAAATTTTTATTTTTCTCATGTTTCAGGAAAGAAAAAATCCAAATTTCAGACTTTCAAGAACTTCTTTGCCAAGAAGAAAAGGAAAGAACCTTCACCTCCCAGGGGAGAGAGTAATTTAAAACCTTGCCAGTCCAGCAGCGATGTCAGCATCTCTGTGCTCGACCCGACTGCACTTCATTCACCAGAGGAGGCTGGGTAAGCTGCTGGGGAAGTGGACCTTTTGCAGCAGTAGGATGAAAGCATGAGTTGGCCCCTAAGGAGCAACCTCTGTCCAAGTTTGTGCAAAACAAGCCCTAATGCTGATGATGGAATTTCAGGAATTTCCTCCTCCTTTGCTAGTGCTTAAAAAGCCAGCCTGGAGAGGAGGGGGAGGGCAGCCGGGGCAGGGGTGACCCAACCTCTTAGGCTAAAACTGCAGACAGCCCAGATTGTTCTGACTGGGGTTAGTGTTTGAAATCTGGAAGAGTCTGATCAGGAGCAGCTTTACAAGGGGATGATGACTGAGTAGTGCTAGTAGAGAGAATACATGTGAAATTGAATTGCTGCTTTTTAGCATCAGTAGCACCCTACGTTATGGTTGGGGTAAAGGGAAGTATTTTTGGTGTATTATCAGTGTGAGATTGCTGCTTTAACGTTCTTATGTAGCTATTTGGGTACAGCTGAAAACCTCTAGTTTTGTCAGCTACCCATGAAGGGCTGCCCATGTGAGTGAGGTTTGCAAGTCCTTAAGCAAATTGCAGAGCAATTCTCAGATCCCTGAATGATGTTAGCTCAAAAACGTGCTCATTCTTCAATTAGTGTAATACAAGTTAGTAGCTTGCCCTGCTTACACTGCTTCACTCACAACCCTAAATCATCAAGCTACACAATTCTTCATTGCACATCTGTGACTGAATCTGGGGTGGGACAATGCTCTGAATGTGGTTCCCTCTCTTACCAGGGGTGTCATGCATCAGTATCTGGTTGTTTTCCAACTTCTCATCCTCTTCATACTCCCTTGTTAGCTACTCTGCCAGGCTTCTCTTTGTATTACCCTAGGCCTTGAGTTGTAGAGCTGCAGACTAGTAATGTGTGACAAAACACTGGACACATCCTGTGGTTTGCAGTGGTTTGTTGAAGGGGACACTGGCAGAAGACACAAATAGGTGACCAGAGTGAGACATCCTGAAATCACTACTGCTGCCAAATGCTTTGTATAGTCATACAAGGCATTATGTGAAGCTTGATGCTGTGTTTCTTGTGGTGGAACAGCTTATAGATGTTACTTTCTCATGGGTGCTGGTTCCTCCTTGCCCCACCTTTCCCCACTCTGTTGTGTTTATGCAATTGTATCATGGAAATGATCTGGGAATGAAACAACAATCTCTTTGTTTTGTTTGTTAGCATAGCAGCAACAGAGTAAGTGACCACATAGGCAGTACCCATGGGCTAAGGGGAATTAGAGTGACTCAGCTAACTCAGTCCAAAAAACCTTAGGAACAGCAGAGTTTACCCACTGGCCCATAGGAGGGATCTGGCTTAAAATCAGCTGCCTGCTCCAGAGGCAGTGTGGGTGCAAACTCCTTCTCTTGCCCTTAACCAAGTACTTCAAGTCCAGTTGCTGTTTACTCCAGCACTATCCTCCAGTGGTTCTGAATTGTTTTGCAAGGTCAGAGATCAGGAAGTGAGTAAAACCCTTCTGGTTTTTTTTCTTAGAGGTAAGATTAGGTGGACTATCCAGAAGAATCAGAGGATATGTTTGTGCTACTTGTAAACTTTATCATGTCCAGACCCTGCACAGCATAAGCATGCTTTGTCAGTACATAAAGAGACTGAGCTACATAATCCCTTGGAAAACCTGATCCTGAAAGCCAATGGAAATACAGCTTGTGAAGGGTTTATAGCAGGACCCTTTGTTTTGCAATTTCTGGCATGCAGAGTATCAGAACCGATCCTAGAATAATGCTGCTGTGTGTTTGTTCTTGAGGCAGAAGCACTGGATTCTTTTCTTCCTCCTTTTGTTTTTTTTCAAACCATGTGAGGTGGGTTGTCCCCAGCTGGGTGCCAGGTGCCACCGAAGCTGCTCCATCAGTCTGCTCCTCAGCTGGACAGAAGAGAGAAAAAATGCATCTTTATCAGATGTGGGTGGAACTTCTAGCACCTTCCTACAGAAACCATCCCTGGAGTCTTCTCGCTACCAAACCCTCGCCATGCAAACCCCATACACCATGTAATGTTTTAAAAATTGGACTTTTCTGAGTCCTAACAAGAAACCAACCCCTGTGTGGCTGTTAAAGCTGTAGGAATTGCATTGCAAATGAAGCTTGCTGAATAAGAATGGCAGCTTATTTGATCCGTTTTACAGAGATATGAGTGAATGCATAGCTTGCAGATTTAATGCATAGATTGACTACACCATTAGAACTATAGGAGGGTTAGTCAAGCAGACAAAGGAGGTGGTGTCTCTGGAGATATAAAGAGGAGAGTTGCGGGAGGAAAAAGTAATTTGTTTGGGATTTTTTTACATGGAGTATTTACGAAAGTTCACAGTTTTTCAGGGCTTTCTTCTAAATAAAGAGAGAATCTGGAGTTAGGCAAATAGCAGAGACCTCTTCTGTTTGATTTCCTTGCAGAAGAGTGTTAGACTTACTGGATTTTCCTTGTCAGAGTTCTGTTCCTAATCGTCCCCTGTTACCCAGAGTCCAACTTTCAGAGGCAACAGCATGGCCTGCAGGGAAGCTGAGCCAAGGAATCCTTGTAACTTGTGGGTTATGAGGCTGGCAGCCAACAACATGAGAGTATTCTCTGTTGTTTTCCAGTCGAACACTAGAATAAAATCCTGGTAAAGGCCATCCTTGTGGTCTTTTGAACAAAGTGACACAAAGACACTGCCTGCCTATGCTGATGGAACTTGGTGGATAAAAGATTTGGAACCTTTCTAGTTATGCCACCCAAGTGCAGAATTTGCCCTGCACAACTTAGTAGTCCAACCCCAATCAATCTCAGTTAATTACAAGCCAGTCAGCTGTGGGAACTCATCAATGCTTCACTGGGCTGACCACCCAGTGAGCACAGGAGCAGAACAGGAATGTCTTACCTGGGTACTTCAACTTGGCCATGGACAGATACATAACTGTGGCCATGGTCAGTTGTCCCATATGTGTTTCTTCCTTCCTTCTGAGTATAAAAGGAACTAGCAGTGACTGCACTAAGACAGCTAATATGCACAAATCTGAAATTAAGTGACATGCATCCTACTCTGGCCTCTTTGTGATCGCTCTCACCTGGTGAAGTAGTGCAGGGAAGTGTTGGAGGGATGTATCCAGTGCACTGACCACTCTTCTTGCCTTCCTTCCCAGGCCCAAAGGAAGCATGGGAAACAAAGCCTTGTCCCATGACAGTGTCTTCATTTTTGAGTCTGCACCAGGAAATGTGGCAAGTGATCTGTTGTCTCAGGAAAACATACCTGGAAGAGTGAAAACTTTGCAGGTGAGAACATCATCCCTCATTCATGGTGCTGCTTTGTATTAGCTGTTTCCTAGGAAACCCTGTGGCTTGATTCCTCTGCTGTGTGCGTTAAGATTTTGTTGATTGTAGTGTCCAAATGAGATTTACTGCTTTTGTATCTATTCTGCCTCTTGGAAATTTCATCGTTGAGCAGTCCTGGTGCTTCCAGCCTTTCCTAGGTCTCATAGGATGTGAGTGACATGAATCTAGTTCACAGGCTCTTGGAAACTTTCCTTAATGAGCATGTCCTCTTCCAATGGGATTTCTATTCTTCACTTCATAGCTACTGTTTTTAAATTAAGGCCATTTATTTATTATGTAGTGTGTCCCTTATACTGTTACTCTTTTGGGCAATTCTGGCTGTATGTTTTCACTGTACATGCTGGCACCAGCGGCTGTGTGTGTGGGATGATGGATATATCAGGGCACACTTAGTGACAGCTTTATTTATGTCATTATTCCTCTGATCACTGCCAACAAAGGATACTGTATTCTGCTAGGTCATTTCCTTCTTCCAAGGCACATACTGAACCCTCCTTGACAGCTCCCTTATCAACTGTTGGTTATATTAATCGTGTTTAAATGACTGCCTAGCTCAAAGCACTGAGATAAAAGTTTAAGTTTTTTTACAGAGGCTGAAAACAAATGGTTGATAAAGCAGTCAAAGGCCATTGAAATTCTTCCTTTGCCCAGTGTGAGTTTCGTGTTGCAAAATACAATTGCATCACATGTTTAGTAATAGAAGATGCACAGAGGGATTTGTTCTTTCGTAAGACTGCAAAATAAACTGAGCTTCAATTCAGGGTGTTTTTTTGTATAACAATAGGGGTAGCAGGAGAAATGATGTTTATATATATGCTAGAACTTTGCTGGGGAAAAAAACCCCTCTTTTCATGCTATCTCCAGTCCACTGTGCCCTCTCTTCATCCATCCGTCCATCCATCATCCTGCATGGTAATGTAATACTGCCAGCACTGTTTTTATAGCCATAAAAGACAGTCTTTTTCTGTGAGCTTGACTCATGTCAGAATAAAAGCCAAGCACTAATAAAAGCTGTTATTTTCTTAGCAATGTAAATTAACTTCTACCAGGAGAAGACAGACTGTAAATTCAGTTTCCCCCAGAATATTTTGCTGTCTGCATGTAATAAATTTAAAAAACAAAAGATGGGCAGTTGTGTAAAGAGAGAAAAACAAAACTGACTTTCTGTATTTTCTTGCCATGAAGTGTGCAGGTGTATTATATGTCTTGATACATTGCAATCTCTGTGCAGTTTGTCATCAAAGTCCTGCTTTGCATATCATATGCAGGTGATACTCCTTTGATTGTTGTTGTTAAGAGGGCAAGAAAGCTGTTTGAACCGAGGTGACATTGTGCTAACCTGTATGGCTCTTAGATCTGTAGGAATTATATTGCAAATTAATCTTACTGAATAAGAATGGCAGCTAATTAGATCTATTTTAGAGCTATGGATGAATGCATAGCTTGCAGAGGAGCACAGAATTAGGCCTAGAATTTCCCAATCTGGTTTGATAAGCACAGAAACAGAAAAAAACAGGCCTGCCTTTTATCTGGGTAGTATTCAGTTGAGGTGATTTTAGTTGAAGGATAAAGTTTCTGTTCAGACCTTGTTTCTTTTCCAGCTTTGACATAACAACAGACTTAAGCCAAGAATTTTAGTAATGGTGTTTCCTGAGATCTGAACTTTTTTAGTTTGAGGGAACATCTGGCTGCTTGTGCGGTTGCAGACTTTGTTTTATTTTTCTAGGGTCAGGGCCTGTCAGAGCATTCTTTTTGTGCAGTCTTGGAAAGGAATCCCAGTACTCCATTACAAAGTTGTTCCTGGCTGCTGTTATTGTTCTTGCTATAGGCAGGACCAGGATGTGCTGCTGGGGAAAATTATCAAGAAATTCATTAGGGTAGACCAAAATTAAACTTGCTTTCTATAAAAAGTGGGACTCACCTACTTGTGCAGGAGAGGGTGGTGACAAGCTCGCAATATTTGAAGAGCTTTGTGAAAGGAAAGCTGACCACGTAAACCTGGTGTTGGGGGCTGCTGAATGGCAATGCTTTGTGTGACTACTTGAGACATCTGGATACATGTAATTATTTAAAGAATACTTAAATCTAGACTTAAAGTTTTAAACTTCAAATGAGTTAAGTTGCTGTGAGTTTTCTGGAATGGTGAAATTTCTGTCTTTGGTAACTCACTGAATAAAACTGATTTTAATTTTGTACCAAAGGCAGTTCTAATGATGGGTCCCTGATGAATGTAACTAACTAAAGATTCTGTTAATGGCTATTTTCTGTAAATGGTCTGTTTCTTCAAGTATTTCTGTTAACTAGGAAATTTTGCATCCCTAATGGAAGCAACTTGGGGTAAAAGTATCCAAAATGTCCACTATAAATAGTGCCATTTAAAGTCTTTATTCTAAATTTATTTTCAACCGCAGCTTCAGTTGCAGCAGAACATCAGACTTGGGTCACCTCCTCTTGTTATAACTGGAGAGAAACTGGAAGATGCAGGTGCTGTTTCTGAAGATGATGGTTTATCTAGAAGCCCTCCTGAAATTTCAACCCTTCACGACGTTCTGACAGATTCACCAAGCAAGGTACAATTGTCATGTCACTTCAGTGACCATCTGTATGGAAAAGCTAAAATCTCCTCGGAGGCAGGGAAGAACCTTGTTGCTTGCTTGTGGTAAAATCTGGTGGTACAGATCAGTCAGAACTAGAACAAATTCTCTAGGTGGGTTGTAGACTTGTCACTGAGAGATACTAGGAAGTGGCCTTACAAAAAACCTTCTGAGTATAGCTTTCTATGCTTTTCTGTAGACCAGTGCTGGAGCAGTTATGACCTGTATCAGCAGGGAAAGAGGAGAGAAATTCAGTTGATAAGACATCTCTTGGTGTCTTTGGGCAAGGCAGTCTCTCCTGGCAGGTCTGTATGTCTGTATGGCAGAAAGCATAAAAAGTCAGTTATTCATAGGTGAGTGTTGTGTGACTGTGACTGTTCCACTTCCAGTCCAAGAACAAGCCAAGGCACTTAACGCTGCACAAATGAACTTTCTTTGTCTTCCAGCTTTAAAGACCTTGAGAGATTGGCAGTTGCCTGCACCTGTGAAAGGGGCAGAATGTTGGGGTGTTTTAAGGCTAGTGAGGAAAACAAAAATCACTGCAAGAGATTCTTAAACAGTTGCTTAAGTGAGTGCAAGAGAACCTTAAACAATTACTGGATTTGGAATTGCAAAAAAATACTCTAGGGCAATATTAGTTGAATTGTCAGGAAAGTGACAATCCTATGAGTCTGAGGAGAACAGGTCCTGCTGGGATTCAGTTAGGGTTTGGTTATTTTCTTTGTTAGGAATTGCTTCTTACAGCAGATGCATGATTTTGAACTTGTGTGAACACGTGAACATTTGTAAATTTCAAGATCTTAAATGTATAAGCTAAAATAATGTCATAAAATTTATTGTCTCATGTGGTCAACCTTCATGGCATCTCTCAAAGCTGGATAAAGCTTCTCTACTTTGTTTGATCCCCAGTGAACAAATGAAACCTACCCTGTCAGGCAAGGACTCAGTGACCCTTTATCTTTCCTCTTGTGTCTTCTCACAATTAGCACTGGATACCCAGTCCCAGATGTTTCAATGTGATACTTCCCTTGGCTTACCCTCTTCCTTATTTTATCCCACAGTCCTCCAACCCTGTTCAGCGTCATAGCTCTTTGAGTTTAGGCGGAACAGACAGTGAAGATGAACAGGTAAATAGCTGCTTTTCCTGCTAAAGTGTGATGTCTCTGTGGAGCCAGTACAATAATATTTTTTCTTTTTTATATTTATTCTGGGTACAGTGTGTGTTGCAAAAATCCAACAATGTAAACTACAGGCAAAACCATAGAATCATAGAGTCAACTGAGTAGGAAAAGACCTTTGAGATCATGAAGTCCAACCATTAACAACGTAACTACATAATGTAGCTACAGCTATAGCAACATGGCTAACTATAGCCCCCACACGGGCTTCACAAACAATTTATTAACCTCTTTTGAATCTGACCAGGCTAATAAAGAGCCAGCTGGGTTCACAAATAATATGGTTTATTCATATGCAATATATACAGTTCTTTTGGATTGCTGCTAATAAACGCATTGACTGCAAAACAGCTGTATAGCACTAACAGTACGATTGCAATCACAAGCTTAACTTTATGAATCAAAACACTTGGTGTGGCCGAGGACACGAGTCTTACCAAAAGGCATCGCTTCTGTGGAGAACAAGGAGGCCTTTGAGAAGGGAGAAAGTAACCTTTGGGCAAAACCAGCTCAACTTTCCCTTCCATGGTTGAGATCAGGCACTGCTCCTCTCATTCATTCCTACATCTTTTGCTTTTAGGGATAGAAAGATAAAGCTATGTCTCCCCCATCTACTAGACTGCTAGTCACACAATTTTAGAGGTCCAAGTGATCTAGGTGACTTGTATGGTCATTATTTTAAATAAATTCTTGTATATAGTTTATCTTTACTTCAATGTACATTTTATTAACTCATCTCCCATTTTAGATTTTAGCTAAAAGGCTCCATTTTGTAAGCCTGCACACTGTTTTTATCTTACAATGCAAAAAGCCCTTTCCTGTCCGGTTCTGGAGTCTTTGAGCTCTTTCAGTCTTACAATCTCATCTCTTATGAGAGAGAGAGAGAGAGACTGGGACAGGAAAAATATTTGTTTCTTATATGTTGCCCAGAATTCCCCACTTTAAGGCTCTTCCTTTCCCCCCCGACTCAATAGGAACCTGGCTAGCTTTTTTACAGAACCATATATGTTCCTTTACCCAAATATTTTTCTTGGTCAGAAGTTTGGCATAGCAGAAATCTTGCCAATGTGTTATCAGTAGCTTTTGAAACTATTTATGTAATATCAGGATTCGAGTTAGCAAAACACAAGTTGTTAGACTGAATAACCTCATTCCAAAAATGAGGACAGTTGTGAAAAGCACTAAGAAATCTGCACCAGTTATTCCGTTTAACAGCACTGTACATTTAGTAAAGGAAAAAGAGGATTTGAGCCTAAGCAGTCTGAAGTTGTACACAGTGTAGTGGGCTACAGTTCACTATCGTATTGATCTTGTTGCAGATGATAGTCACCTCATTTCTTTGCCCTGTGCTGCTTCACTGGGATTCCCAAGAGCCTCATGCTGCTGTCACCCCTGTATGAAACCCTGATACATCACCCATATAACTTCTCAGTGCCTTCCACGTTTACAAAGACCCACTCTTTGACTAATCTAAAGCTAAATGTGAGGCGTTCACTCAAAGCAAGCAGCAAGTGACTTCCCGGAGACATTAACCAGCATTATCTTGCCTTTGCCAGATAGCCTTTGCAGAAATCTAACTTCCTTGTTGGCATTTCTATCCCAGACTGATTAAAAGCAAAACAGGGTCTCAGCTTGTGAGGCTGAGCACAGTGTTTTGGCACAAACGCTCTTTAGGAAATGGGCCTCCTAGCTGCAGCACTCTCTCTTTGTGCAGGCTCCTCCTCTGCCCAATAACCAGCAACCACCAAATTTATCTTAAACACTGATGTGGAATTCATGTGTCTGCTCCATTGTCTTTGAAAGAAGATGCCAACTGCCAGTGCTCAGAGCCAAAAATATCCCAAATCCTCAGTAGAGTAGGGAATTTGCCGTTTACGTACAGCAGTAGCTCAGATAATGACTTCAGGTATTTTTATATTAGATAAACACAGCTGTAATTTTATAATTGAAAGGCAGAAGAACTTGCATGTAGAAATGAGTAAGAATGTTACTGCTTTTGTAAGTGCAGTGATCCTTACTGGTCTGTCATTAATCTTGTGGAATTATAACAGTAGTTAGCTTATTTACTTTCTTTCTTTCCTCCACAATGTGTAAATTTGCTGTGAGAAAAGTCTGCATCTGTCATAATACATTCTGTTGTAGTTTGCTTAAGCTCTAGGAGCTAAGCAAAATCAATGGGGAGTAAGGATATTAGTTTTAGTTACCTTAAACATAAAGCAATGTACTTAGGCAATTTTTGTAGATCAGGTGGGAAGATGTTTTCATTACCTTAAAACTCCATTAACATACATGTTTTAAATGCTATGTTGTACCCTAAACTTAAAACCCCACAACATCTGAATGTCAAGCATATTTAAATGGCTCTGCTTCACCTAGCTTTATGGCCAAAGCCAAAATAGCAGGTATGTTGTACTGGATGAAGTTTGTTTGGCATGTCTGTGAGATTCTGCAAATGTTCTTGAAAGTCTGGTCTGCATTTCAAAACAGTGACAAAACCACTCAAGCTCCACGTTTAGGGGGCTCTCTACAAACCCTTGTGTAAACCCTTTCACTTTGATAGCATAATCTAAGATTACTGCTCTCTAGCTCCCCAGAGTAGCATTGCTGTGAGGGTGAGATCCACATCATGTCTGGAGGATGGTTATGGGGTACTTGCTGGAGACAAGCATTTGATTTTGCTGGAGAGTGGATGTTAAAAGAGCAAAGTGGCTATGGTAACTTTCTTAGAGATAGAGGTAATGAGGAGCAAGCATCCATGCTACTTTTGTGTCTTTTAATAAGGTATTCCTGTAATATGTCACAAGTGTACTGAGATGAGAAGGCAGCTATAAAAACTGCACCAGTGTCTCCTGCTGGTGCATATGTATATTGCAAATGGTTTTCAGATAAATACTAGGATGGGGGACAAGCTGAGTCTCTTGCTGTGGGTGAGACTCTGTTTCTCACTTTTGTTTAACATACATCTGCACACAGAGAATTGAGTAATCTCTGTGCAGAGATGACATTAGGCATGAGTGTTCCTGTCCAAAAATCCAGCCATTTCAGGTTTCTGAAATGGAATGAGCTAGCAAAGACTTGTATCAGAAATGTGGGGAAGCCAAACAAAATGTATAGCAATGTGTTTTGTGTTTCACAGGTACCTTCTGGAGCTTCCTCCAGGCCCATCAGCCCCTCATCCTCTGCCACTCTGGGGGCCCCTGGCTCAAGAGGCAGCAGCTTCCTTCCCGTTGACTTCACCATCCCTGCCAGTCCCCTCGGTTGCCTTGACACCTCAGCAGCCAGGCACAGGATTGCCATAAACCCCCGGAAACAGAAAGGCTTTACAAACAAGAATCAGCAACAACCCTCCGTGAGTGTTTTCTGGAAAAGAATCACTGGGCAGAAGGAAACCGATGTGAATTTTTAATTTATTCTTTTCCCTTTTTTCTGTATTCCTTCACTTTTGTTGTTGTTCTTCTTCATCAGAAGAAGGGAAAACACTTGTTTTTCACCAACTAACCAAAAAAAAAAGACTCAGAAAACTTCAATATCTTGGGAGCCAAAGTCCAACTTTGGTTTTTTGTTACTTAGCCAAGAAAGTTGCAAGTTACACTTCATTTGTAAAAACATTTGTGCTGTTTGAAAAGCTAGTTTTCAGTTTTAAAGAAGTCTAAGTTTGTTTCTACAAACAATTTCAGATTAGCTTTAAGGTAATTCTTTGTATGTCAAAGGAAAGACTGAAGGTCTTTGGGAAGGGGTATGGCTCTGCATGTGGGAAATTAAGGTGAGGTGCTTCTCATGCTGGCTTCTAGGCAGTACATTGTGAAGATGAATTTCACCAGATAAGAAAGGCTGTTGAATTGGAGTGTAACAGAAATAAGGAGTAATGCGAGTAATGCTTCCCTATTGCATGTTCCCCTCTCCATCAGAGAATCACACATGAGAATATGTCCTGTATTCCCCTGCTCTATCAGAGAATCATGCACAGAAATTTATCCTGGAGTTAGAAATGCCCTGCCCTGAGAAGGGATGGGGGAAATTCAGAATAAGTGTAACACAGAATGAGGTTTTCCTGGAAACTTGGGTTCTGCAGCAATCTTTGCTGGATATTCTTTGTGCTGCAGCTGGTACAGCTACAGTGCTGAAGGAGAAAAGCTAATTGTGGGTTGTCAATCAGAGATAACTGAAGTGATGTTAATGTCTCCAGCTTGGTCTATTCCGTGCCACCAGGTAGCTTGGGTGGTATCTTAAAAACATGCTTGTTCACTCAGAGTATGTCAATCCCAAAATGTTAGACATTCAAGAGAGATCAGTGTGCTGCCTTGACATTTTAAACATGAATGATTTCTCAGTTCTTCACTAGGATAGTACATTACCCACAGCGTTGGGGTGGGTTGTGTCTACGTTTTGAGTATTCATTAATGTGCGTGTGTATAAAATATTATTTTTGTTCATTATTTTTTAATTAAAAGATCTTCCTGCACTTCATTAGGTGGAACACCTGGAAAATGAGGCGTGTCTTCCTGCAACTTTAGAAAATAAGGGAAATTCAACAGAATTACTCGAGAGTGGCCAGCATGAAAGTGATTGTGAAGGTAATGAAGATGTATATATGGCTAGTTTGAGTGTTTGAGCTCTCCTACGTAAATCTGAGAGAACCTATTTGAATTGTAAGTCCTTTCAAACTAGGCATTTTTATTTTTAATGTCATAAACCAATTCTGGCTGCTAAAGTGTTAAGATGGAAAAAGTCATGTACTCCACTCAACACAGTGATGCTGAAATGGTGGACTTTGAGAGCCACATTAAAAAGTACGTGAAGGTAAAGTAACATGATCGGAAGTATCCGTGCTAAGCAGTTGGCTAGATCTCATTGACTGGAGATCTGAGTTCTTGACATCCAGAAACACTTTAACCTCAGCATTATATTTGTTACGTGTATACGGTGACTTTAATTGGTTTGTGTGTACTAGATCTTCATTTACTACTTCCTTCCTTACCGTTTGAAAAACAGCTAATTGCTGGTGGTAGCACAATTGTAATTGCAAATGAAATTTCTCCAAAACAGGACCAGAGATTTTTAGCACCATGTTACAAATGCACTGGCTGATGGTAATGCTATAGTGTAGTGGGCATGTTGGCGCTTTGTTATCAGGGCAGACTCAGGTCCTGGTGCTGTCACACATCAGAGTTGCTGTGTGTGCAGACACATCTCAGCTATCCAGATGTTCTGCAGCTTTGCAGAACACAAAGAAGAACACAAAAAAGAGGCACAGTTACCTGATGCTGAAATGTTCTGCTTAAATACAAAAAATTTCTAGGTTATTCTAGACAGCCTTTCTAGGCACACACATGAAGAAATATCTAGGGAAATCTAGCTAGTAGTCTTACAACTAGGGGTATGCACAACAACTGATTTTGCACACCTTAAGCAGACAACAGCTTTCAGTCATTCCTCGGATTAGGTGTGTTCAGACTGAAAGCTTTATCAGTATCCTCACTTGGACAGCCCATTTCCATATATGCTTTGAACAGCCTGATTTAGCAGACAGCAGTTCCCAGACTTAGTGCAGTCATTCAGCATGAGTTGCCCACCTGGAATGAATTACTGGTACAAATGGTGCTTGAATTTTAACCTTTAAGTGCACACTCTTCTCCTCTGGTTTATATAGGATTACCAGCCCAGGTGGAATATTGTGCAAAGGAAAGCAGTTCTAAGGAGACTTCAGGTGTAAAAAGTCCCACTGATGCTGCCTGTGACTCTCATGATTCCACATTTGTAGTGGAAGATTCCTGTACTTTGCTAGAAGAGGATGCATGCCTCACAGATGTGGACCATCCCTGTAAAGCAGCTGCATCCCTCCTAAGACCTGAGCCTTCCCCAGTGAACCTGGAGGAACACCACAGTGCAACAGTGTTGTACTGTTCAGATGAGTCTGCTGATGGATTGAAATTACACCAGCAAAACACCAGTACTGGAGCATCTGCACTTCCAGGATTGCATCAAATTGAAGAAGAAGCTGTTGTTTTTCCAGACATACTAGCAGCTGGCTTGCTTAGCGATGGTGTGGAAACAGAGTGCATAGATATATTGGCACATGTTGCACAAAGGTCCTCAGTAAATTCTGTGGACCCAAACATCAAATATCAAGAAATGGAGAATCCACTGTTTATTGGCAAAATAGAAGCCTGCTTGGGTTCTAGTGAGAATCATTCCAGTCACGCTGTCTCAGATATTGTACCAAGCACTTCACAGTTTGCAGTAGCCAATTCAGCATCCTCTTCTGACATCAAGAGAGTGGCTGTTTTGAAGCCTGAGAACAGTTCAATAACAAGAAATGACACAGAAACTTGTGAAATAATGGAATTTCAGTCATCCAAAAGCAATGCAGAAAAAACCCAAGACACTGCTGTATCTGTCTCAGAAGCAGGTTGCCTGCTACCGCAAAGTAAACTGGAAGTATGTTTTAAAGCAGAAACTGTTTCTGTTTCAAAAGGTGGTGACCAAGGCAGTCAACAGGCCAACACTGACAGACAAACAGCATATGTTTCTGAAAATCTGTCCATTGCATGTCTTGCCTCTTCAAGTTTGGCTGGCTTGAAGAGTAGCATCTCTTCTGATGCTGACAGTAAGAACCAGCAGACAAGCAGTACACCTTCTAATGGAAAAGCAGTGGAAGACAGTCGATCTTCAGATGAAAATGTGAAAACTCCACTGAAGACTGCTTCTGCTAAACCAGTCAGATTCACCATTGCACCAGCATGGCAAAGATCTTTGTCAGGAGGTTCAAATTCGAAGGAAGATTCCTATACCAAAAGTTCCCCAACGTCTCCTATAAGACCAGAGTTGTTTGAAGGAGTGACAAAAGAATACACACGTTTTGATGCCATCATCCAGGAATCGGCAAAATCCAACTCCGATAGGTTTGATCGAGATTGTAGGGACAGTGATTCCCATTTGAATTCTTCTATGGCGTGGGCTGATCATGAAGCAAAAAGTGTTGAAAACCCATTTGGGGTCAGACTAAGGAGAACGTCTTCTTTACTAAAATACCAGAATGAAAGCCGTGCTGAGTCTCCAAAGCTGATCCCTTCAGCTGTTCCCACTGCTCCTTCTGCTTCAGTCAAAGAGGATCAGAAATCAGTGGGCACAGGCAAAACATCTCCAGGCCTTCCTGTTAGCACCAAATCAGTTGTTAAAAAACCAGATCTGTTAGAAGACAAAAATCCTCCCAAGACAAGATCAGAAGAAGTGGAAAAGAAGCAAAATGGGCATAAACCGTCAGGTATTTATACTGTATTTTATCCAGACGTTGTAGAAAACAGCAGCCAAGAACATTGGCAGAGTGGTGAACAGAAGATAAAAATGCTCTTGATGAAGACCAAATTCAGCCTTGAGTTCATCAGCACCATAATTTAATTGGCTTGACGATTTGGCTAGGATGGAGAATTCTTGGCTTATCTTAATGAGAGGTGTGTTCCAGTAGGAATAACAGCAGAGTAATAGCTGAAGGGCTTCTGAAACATTCCTGGTATGACCCACTTGTACATACAGTTGGAGTTTTAACAGAGTTTTTTTTAAAACTGGCTGCTGTTTTGTAGTTAATTTTCCAGACTGCAGCAGCTCAAACCTTGACTGAGAGTTGCATTTTGTGTGATTATTCTTTTTCCCCTAAAATCACTTTATTAAAAATATTTAAAAAGTGAAAAGGCAGCCTGTATTTTACTGCCTACATGAAAAAATAATGGTTATCATACTTGTTTAATCTGCAGTGTGAGGATGTTATTTCAAAGGCAAAATCCGGCTCACAATGATCTCAGTGGGAGCTCTGCCATTGACTTAAACGGAAGCAGAGTTAGGTCAAAAACTCCAGAATAAACAGAAAAGCAGTTATCACCAAGGACAAAATCATCAGGGAAGGTAATTTTATCCTCACGATGTTCAAAGGGTATTACAGATGCTGAAGGATTTAAAACACAAAACACAGTCTTTAGACTGACTTGACCTAAATCCCTTCTTTACTTCAAAATGCTTCTTTTGTAGAAAAGGTCTTCTCTCCACATTTGGAATCTGCTTCCTCTGAACCAGCTTGGGTCTTCATGGCAAAACTAAAACAAAAGGGTTTCCAGGACCACCCTCTTGCCAAAGAACATAAAGCTGAAGAGAAAGCTTTGACCAAAGCAGATAAAGAGGAGGTAGAGTACCAAGTAATGTTGCATGGGTATGAATTCTGCACCAGATTGCCTGGGTGCTTTTGCAAACTGTTCAGTATCATCTTCATGGGGAGGTGTGTTGTGAGCACTACTCAAAGAGAGACTTTCAGGGCTGGCCTCTAATATGGGTTGAGACAGACAACTGATGCAAGTGAGCAAACACGCGTGACTATACTGTCACAGTGATTAGTTTCAGAGCTATATCCTCCTGTATGTTCCTTTGCACCGCTCAAACCTGAAGCTTTTCAAAGCTTGCCTATTGACCTGAATGTATTTTGTAGCCCAAAAGCTGCTTTGAGTTGCACTAGCTTCGTCGCTGTTAGTGACCTGCAGGCTGCATTCACTGCTCTGCTCTGTAGACTGCATACTGGATGTCTGACTTTTCCACTGACTCTTGCACAAGTTTTTTGTACAGCTTGGACAAGGTCTTCAATTCCCCATCTGTAAGAGGGAATAACTTGCCTTCAAGTGGAGACCTCATATCAGCCTTCCAGCATCTGAAGGGGGCCTATAGAGATGCTGGGAAGGGACTCTTCATTAGGGACTGTAGTGACAGGACAAGGGGTAACGGGTTAAAACTTAAACAGGGGAAGTTTAGATTG